>SNQJ01S0200039.1:0-15921 GCA_010110895.2 Picea sitchensis | reverse complement strand
CAGTTGATCTTGATGAGACAGGTGCACAGGACAGAGTTCTGAGACAGAGGACAAGACGAGTGGCCTATCCCGAGCTTGTTAACTGGTCAGTAACCTTTTGGGGACCAAAAGGTCCTTTAGTGGGGAGGTGTGATCCAGAATCGGATCCAGGAGCCTGACAGGGCTCAAAAAGGCTCAAAAATGAAAGTTCTCTTAATTCGACGAAACCAATGCCATTGCATCCGTCTCATTCTCTAGATTGCGGCCATATATTTACTTTCTCAAACGGACATCGTATGCGAAAGTTATCGCATATGGAAGTTTTGCATAAGTAGGGAAAAAGTCAACTAGTCAAAGGACACGTGGCACATTCTGGAGCTAACACATGGCAGGTTGCATATGTGACAAGTGGAAAAGTTCTATGTGGACACTTGACATCTTACTGGTTTCTACATGGACCAATCCCATAACAACACGTGGCATGTTGAGATTGGTAAAATATGACAAGTTAATAAATTTTAAAGATGAATTATATATTATAATATATGGTTATTTTTAAAAAAACTATATATATTGTGGTTATATATATTGTGGTCATTAAAGTGGATAATCCACGAATATTTTATAAAGTGGACTAAGTACCCATTTAAAAAGGGATATGATATGCCACGTTCTGGTATTATGGTTATAAAACCATATGTAATATGGTTTGGATATGCCATATTAAAAGCACTTTATGCATATATTATGCCACGATGTTATATATGGTTGTTCAACCATATAAAAAGGCACTATATTATATATTAAGGCCATATCACTATATTGTGGGCGCTTTATAGTACATGCCACGAATTTATGGTAAAGATGGATCGGAAATCTTATAAGAAGGTTTATTTAAAAAAACGCTATCATATATTTTAGCCAGGAACCATATATACGTGTCGTTGTAATATGTGTGCACCATATATTTTGGCATAAAACTTTGGATAATGGTTATTTTAGCCATTTCATGCCATAAATTATGGTATATTTTGCAGATTTTAAGCCAAGAAATCGTGGGTTGTTGGGATTCGATCCCACAACCTCGCATTATTTAATCAAAAGATTTACCACTGCACCAGGAGGTCAAATTGATACAAATTAAAGCAGAACAGTGTCATTTATGCAGAGAAAACCAGCGAATTAGGAGAACTTTGGAGGCCATTTTCAGAGGCTATATTCAACCTTTTTCAGTGTCGTCAGTTGCCTTGGATTTCTGAGGTCGAGCAAAACACAGTGAGATCAGTATGAAGTCCATTTGATGTACTTTTGATGTACTTTGAAAGCATTGAAGAATAAATAAAGAAACCTCCCCCACTAAGACAAAGGCCCGGAGACGTAGGCAATTTTGTGCCGAACTCCGTTATCACTTCTCTTGTCATGGTTTGTTGTTCTTATTGCTTCGGTTCAGATTTGTATTTTGTATTATGGCTGTGATATCTTCTCTCATCTTCATCATCTTTGATTATCTTATTAAATGGTTAATAATCACATGCAATTAAAAACTCAACCACAGTCATTAAAAGATCTTTGCGGATCAACAATGCTCACTAATGAACACTTATATATCATATATTTTTAACAAACATAAGAATAGATTATTTACATGGAAAACTTTGAATGGTGTTCATGACTTGTGAGTTTACTTGGAAGGAGACTAATCTCTTATAGGGGAATCGTGAGGAAGGAATCTAATCTCTGTTATACTTCCCATGAGAAAAGCATATAGGAAGGAATATAATCTCTTCTATGCTTCCCATGAAAAAATCATACATGGTAGAAATAGCTAGAAGTGGATACAAGCATGGAAAAATATCTTGTAATGCATGATATAAATTTGATCATGCTTTTGTAAAAGTATCTACTCACTATGGAATCTTAGGTGTCTAAGTGTACCTCTCATATGTTAACAAAAAGTAGGGATGTGCCATATTTGAAACATGCTAGATATCATAAATATTAAAAAGGCATCCAATACATGCAAGAGTTTAGGGATCCCCTTATTACTAGTGAACTTACAAAAGTGAGAATAGGAGAGGTAAAATGGAATCTTTCATTTTAGAGTGTCCATGCATACCATAGACAAATCCCATTTTGAATGGATTGTGTGAGGTTATTAGATTCTCCACAAGGTTCTAAATTAGTTGCAAATACATGTGTTTGTTAACCAATTTCATTCAATGGCCACAATTGGTTGGTGAGGAAAAACCAAGACATCATTCTTAGGTGAAGTGTCTTAGCGTCATCATTTTTTCAATTAGATTCAGTTCTAGTTGATTCATGGTTCGTGTGTCAAAGTGTGTGAGGTCAGGTACTGAAAAACGAATGGGTCGAAGTCAGAAAGTGTTCGGTCTGGCCCTTGGAGTCGGGAAAGGGTGTCAGAATCAAACATGTATAAATTGTAAAGGACTTTTCCCAAAAGGTCGGGTCTTGTCAGAAAGAGGGATTTTACGTGCCAAAGGTCGAGGCAAGTTTTTAGAGTAAGGGTCACGTCGGTAGATATAACGACCATCATCACCTCATTATGAATTCAGAAAGGATAAGGAATCACGGCGCTCATATCACGTATACTCTACATCTCTTATCATATGTACTTTACACACTCTGAAGTGTACCCATCACGCGAGTGTGCTGCACAAATCTTCAGCCTGCTTCAAAACTTCTCATCACCATGGATTCAGTGTCCTCCATCGTGATTCCATCCCTCGCTCATTCAGTTATAAATTCCATTCATTTTGTGTGTATTTCATTTACCATCCGAGTTTATTCATTGTTTGTAATTTTTCCTGCAAGCCCTGAGTTTTCTCGTTGCGGGAAAGTCGATTGCCATCAGCTATGTTGCAAACCGGGCCAGTCAAGATTATCGCATTTTTTTCATCTTAAATCATGGTTCGGAACCTATCGGAGTTTGCCACAAGCTATTCTGATGGGAGACAAGTCTTCTCACATTCATCCTCTCATCCTTAGAGTTTTTTGTCACGCCCAAATTTTTTGTCGCGCTCCCCTGCTGCGATGATCCTGTCATCATCATTGTCACAGCGTCGACCTATTCCTACACCGAGATTCTTCGTGGTGCCTGAGTGTCACGCAGTGAATTCCTAAAGTCATTTTATCTTATCGCGCAAAGTTACGCTACCACCCCTTTGACAGGTGTGGGCTAAGAATATCATTATCCATTTGTCGCACGAAGGGGGTGTCATCTTTCACTACTGCGCGCACAGAACAAACACGTATTGCACCATGATGACATCCAAAAACATAAAGAAGAGGGAACGAAGTGCCAAAACTGTGAGGGTTGAACCTCAAGACTTGGTGTTGATCAACGAAGATCCAAATGTCAAGGCATATTTTGAACAGGTCGGATGCATGCACTATTGCGAGAAAATCCAAGGATATAATGTGAAGCTGGCGGAATAGTTCACGCTCAGAGTTAACGGGTTCTGCGCGATTATTGCGGGAATCACATTTCGAGTGACAGAGGAAAATTTGTCAACCATGACGGAGATCCCTCTGCAGGGTGAGAGGTGGTCTAAGGGAATGCCTTTGGACATGCTATGTTATGAAGAATTCATCAAACCAAACTACCTGAACGAGAAAATCGGAATGGGTGTTCCAAGTCGGTATCTATGGGAGTCGTTTCAGAAACTCCTGAAGGTGATTAGAAAGTATTTTACCTGTGAAAGAAGGTCTGACAAAATATACCCACATCACATCATACTGTTGATTCATTTCACAAGAAAGAGGTCGTTAAACTTACCTTTTTTATTGCACCAAAGTCTAGGAGGAATGGCGTATAGGGTCCAAGCCAAAGAAAACTAGCCAAAGAAAACTAGCCAAAGAAGAACTTATCCCATATCTCACTAATCAAATTGTTGATAGTTGAGGAATTGAGGCGACTGGGCAAGGACTGGGATTCGTTTCTGTTTTCAGCCGACATCCCCAGGGACCCTAAAGGAGATCCTCCTGTACTCATGGGAGAAGCAGCATCTCCCAGCATGGAGGCGGGAATAGAAGGGGCTGCGGGAAAAGGAAAGAAGGTGGAAGTCTTGTCTCCCCAACATTCAATACCCCGGAAAAGAGGCAGGGCAAGGAAGAGGGGAGGCCCAAGCTCCAAACGAACTGTGCAACCAATCGGTCGTTGAAAAGTTACTCATACACGTTGTTTGGATAGAACCTGTCGAGGGTTCAAGCCAGGAAATCTATGACAGATGAAGAAGGTCAGGCACTGAAAGTATGGATGTTCGGGAGTCATCGCAGCAGCTAAAGCAAGTGCAACTCGCTATTGTCGAGTTGTATCAGGAGAACATGGAATTGAGAAAGAAGTTAGCGGAAAGGACTGTCACGACATCAACGTAACAAATCTGAGAATGGAATGTGAATTCGCTCAATAGACAGCCTAGAGAAGCGCAATACATGATCATCCAGTTGTGCAAAGAACAGAGAATGTCATAGGATAAAATAGCGGAGCATTTCAAGGAATGTGAACCGGCCATGGAAAAAGTTCACGCAGCTCTAGCCATTTCTCAAGCGAAGTTGAAGGGGAACTGGGTGTTGTGATTTGGGTGGATATCAATGGCCACCCACCTTTTCCAACTAGCTCAAAACAGGTTTTTGGCAATTTTGGTAATTTACTATTTTTAGCAATGTTTCACTTCTGGAGCCGTTTTGAGGCCCTAAACGATGTTGTTTTGGGAAAATGGGTTTCAATAATAAAGTTCCTTCCAAATTTCTGTAAAAATTAATCTCCTCGATGATACCTTTCCAACGGGATATTATACACCTAAAACGGAGATCGTATGCAAAAGTTATGACCCCGGGAAGTTGATGTACTAACTTACCCAAACGGGGCCCACATGACTTTTGGCGCTTCATCTCCTAGGGTTAGGTTTTTGGATGTCTAGGGTTTTGGGCATTCCTGTTTATTGTAAAAAGGACTTCAGAGCCTCATTGTAATCATCTTCTTTCGAATGAGCGCAGTCGTCACATCTCTTCTCAGAGACAAGCCGCCACCATTCCAACAAGCTTATTTCCGCTGCATTTTACAGTTTGAGCTTATTTCCTTATTGAATAGAAAATCAGTTTTACTGTATCTCTGTTATTTTGTGTTAAGCATTGTTAATAATCTGTAGTCATTTCATTCTTCTCATGAAATCTAGATCAATGGTATCAGAGTGGTCTTCTCCTTGTCATCTTAATGCATGTCCCCGACGAGGTCGAAGTACAAAGAGTTGGGTCTCGAGCTTGTTTCTATTGAGGACAAAATCTCTCGCATGCCCAAGAGACCTCTCATGGAAGGAGAAAATAAAGATGATAGGATAGGATATTCTTTCAAACTATTGATTAAGGAATCCCTCATGCAACAGAGGAACGAGATGATGGATAGTTTTGCGCAAATCCTTCGGCGGCTACCAACAGGCGATGCATCTTCTTCGAGCGGAGGCGCCACCCCCTTCAAGGTACAAATAAACTTTGATATTCATATATTTGAAGTTCAAATAGACGCAAATACTGTAGACAAGTGGTTGAATCTACTAGAAGGTTATTTTTCTGTCCATAACTTTTCGAATAGAGAAAAGATTACTTTTGCACTCCTCAAAGTCGTTCCCCATGTCAAATATTGGTGGGAAACTTTTTGTGAGCAAAATGAAACATAGGAACCCTCATTATTTACAGTCATGGCCACCTGGGAATCCTTCATGGATTCTATTAAGGAACAATACTACCCTGTCGGAAGTTATGACGACTTGTATACCAAATGGACCACACTGTGGCAAGAAAGAGACCAAGCAGTGTCAGATTTCACAAATATCTTCCATACCTTATGCACCAAGTTGGGTATCAAATATTCGGAGCGACATTTGGTGCTCAAGTATCACAGTGCTCTACATAAATACATCCAAACCGAAATGGAATTTCTGGACATCTCATCCTTGGGCGCGGCCTATCAATATGTCGTCAAAATCGAGCAGAAGCTCAAACAAAAGACGCAGCAATTTGGGCCTGGGAACCCCTCACAACAAAAGATAGGAAAGGGCGGACCCAACCCACAGAACAAAGGATAGAGAAAAGATGAACAGTATCTGGACAACTAGTCCAAGCCGTAAGAAAATAAGGACACCGGAAAGACAAATAAAGATATCGGGAAGTGGTGCGACTTCCATAAGAGCCCTTGGCATAACATTGTTGACTGTCGCTCAAAGCAATCGTTGGTGGCTGAAGTGAAAGCCTCTGAATCAGATGCAGGATCTGACTTTGAGCCAAAACTAGAAAGGGGAAGATAGATCATTGACACAGAACCCAATTCCACCGTTGCTACCACCAAGCTCCAGTCGGGTGAACCGGACGAGTCAGAAGAAGGAGAGGGCTTCTTCCATTCACATATGTGGGTAAAAGGCACCCCGTTGCACTTCATCATTGATAGCAGTATCCAGAAGAACCTCATCTCAGTAGAGGTCGTCAAGCGGTTGGCCCTGCCAACAATGCCACACCCACAACCCTACACCATTGGATGGCTCCGCCAATGAATCGATCTATGCATCATCCAACAGTGTCGATTGTCGTACAGCATCAAGCCCTTCAAAGACGAGGTATTGTGTGATTTTGATCCTCTTGAAGTTTGTGATGTTCTTTTGGGTCAACTTTATTTATGGAAAAGTCATGTTGTATATGAGTCTAGGCCTCGTAGTGTTATTATTACTTTGAACAGGAAATTGTACAGGATACCCGAGGCACTTCCACCTAGTGTTATTTCCTTGATCTCTGCTAAGCAATGCAGGAAGGTCATCTCTCAAACGGGGAATTTTGTGTTCTTCGTGATTCGCTCTCAGAATAAGTGAAAGATCACAGCCACATCAAGGGTCTCTGTGGCCAACCTCTCCACACAGCAGAAGCAAGTAGATAAGGTCATGGAAGAATAATCGAATATCTTCTCCTCACCTATCGGGGTACCTCTACACTGCTAGGTCAAGCACCCCATCAATCTGACCCTCGGCGCACTGCTGCCCAATGGGCCAGTCTATCGCCGCTCTCTGTTAGAGAATGAGGATATCGAGTGAGAAATCCAAGAACTGCTCCACAAGGGGCACATCTGTCCCAGCTCATCACCTTGTGGGAGCCCAATCGTGCTAGTATAGAAGAAAGATGGAACCTGACGACTCTGCATTGATTATTGGGCTCTAAATAAAATCACAGTAAGAAATTGGTACTCGATTCCCCGAATCGATGACCTCCTTGATCAAATCACAGGGGACAAATACTTCAGTAATATTGATCTAAAGTCTGGCTACCACCAGGTCTCGATAGAACAGACAGATGTATGGAAGGCCCCCTTCAAGTCAAAGGAAGGCCCTTTTGAATGGTTGGTCATGCCCTTTGGTTTGAAAAATGCTCCGGCCACTTTCATGAGGATGATGGACGATATCCTATGACCATTCACCAATAATTTTGTAGTGGTGTATCTGGATGACATTCTCATTTATAGCAAGACTTGGGCCGAACACTTGCAGCATATTCAGCAGGTTTTGCACACCCTGCGGTAGCACAAGCTATACGCCAACTTGGAAAAATGATCCTTTGGCATGGAAAGGGTCCATTACCTGGGATACATCATAGATCAGCATGGAATACATGTGGATCCAGCCAAGATCCAAGTCATCCATGACTGGCCAGCCACAACCACGCTCACTGAGCTTCGGAGCTTCTTGGGCTTTGCCAATTTCTGCCGCAGGTTCATGTTGGGATTCTCCCATATTGCATGGGCCCTCAGCCAAATAACTAAGGGTGGTGGTAAGGAAAAATTTGTGTGGGGTCGGTCCCAACAATAAGGATTCGAAGATTTGAAGCAGCACTTGTGCTCAGCCCCATTACTTTCAATACCAGACCTGCAACATCCCTTTGAGATTGAGATAGATGCTTCAGACTATGATGTGGGCATCGTTCTCACTCAACACGGCCACCCTGTGGCCTATCATAGTGAGACACTATCATATGTTGTTCGTAAGTACCCTACTTATGACAAATAAATGTACTCCATTGTGCAAGCCTACCGCCAGTGGAGACATTGCATTCTTGGGAAGGAGACAGACATCAACACTGTCATAAGCCACTGCAGTTCATGCAGACACAAGGAAAATTGTAGAATGAGCGCCATCAAAAGTGGTCCACATACTTGCAGCAATTCCAACTCAACATCAAGTATAAAATAGGAAGCACCAATCGCGTCGTTGATTGCCTCAGCAGACCACCAGTCGTGGCACTCACCATGGTGCTAAACTCTTGCGGCCATGAGACCTTTGGATGGCCCCAACTCTATGAGACAGACCCGAACTTATCCACCACCTACCAAATGTTGGGTGCAAACACAATTGTCAATAATTTCCATCTTCGGGATGGGTTGTTGTGTCGTCTGGGCCATATATGTGTTCCATCAAGCGAGCGAGTGAATCTGATCTGGGAATCTCACTACAGTCGTGTGGAAGAACACTTCGGCATCGAAAAGGAAGTGGCGATGCTACAGAAACATTTCTACTGGTCAAAACTTCGACATGAGGTTAGCAATTATATCAGGTCCTGCACTACCTGTGCTATTTCCAAACCAACCACTAAGAAACAGGGCTTGTACACCCCTCTTCCTACTCCTGACAAGCCATGGGAATCCATCTCAATGGACTACATGTCGGGCCTCACATCCACCAAGTGGGGAAATGACTGTGTTTTTGTGGTTGTTGATCGCTTTTCTAAGATGGCAAATCTGGTTGCCTACAAGAAGAGCATCACAGCAGAGGAATCCCACAAACCATTGTCTCAGATCGGGATAGTCGATTTCTCAGCACATTCTAGTCGAGCCTTTGGTCACTACTGGACACCAAGCTCACTAAATCCACGGCCTTCCACCCCCATACAAATGGAAAAACTGAGGTCGTAAATCGAATGATTGTGCATATCTTTCACATGTATAATTCCAAGCACCCTCGCACATGGGATGAGAGCCTTCCCTATGTCCAGCATAGCTACAACTGAGCCCTGCATAGCTCAATCAGCCATAGACCCTTTCAGGTGGGGTTGGGATTCCAACCATTGGGTCCCATAGATGTTTCACTTCCCCTTGTGGTCACCTCGACCGACTCATATCCTGCTCCAAATGAAGCTGACAAAGCCACCCATTTCATTGAGAGGATCCAGCACATCCGCCAACAGGTTCAGGATATCCTACAAAAGTTCAATGACAAGTACAAGCAGCACCATGATCAACATTGGGTGCCACATAAGTTTCAGGTGGGTGACAAATTTTGGTTGCACTTGCAGAAAGAAAACCTTATAGAACCCCATCGGAAGATTCACCCACTCCGTTATGGGTCGTACACCATCACCAAGGTCGTGTGGGATAATGATTTTGAGCTCAACATTCCTCCTTTCCTTGTCATGCACCCAGTGTTCAACGTGGATCTCCTTCACCCTTATTTCCCACCATTATTGGAAACCTCGGAAGTAGCAGAACAGCTAACACCAACAGAGCTCAACCCCGACTGCATACAATAGGAATCCAGTGATCAGATTGTGGACACACAAATCAAGGGCACTCAACAGTAATGGATCCATCTTTATCAAGTCGTCAAAGCATGGCAACTCCTGCACCAAGGCAAGTGGCTCACCCGAGGCCAAATTCAGCAGAAATTTCCTCATCTGATGGGGGAACTCAACGCAATGGAGACCATTTCTTCGTAAGGAGGGAGGATTTATCCAATTGGATATTAGTGGCCACCCACCTTTTCCAACTAGTTCAAAACAGTTTTCTGGCAATTTTGGTATTTTACTATTTTTAGCAGTTTTTCACTTCCAGAACTGTTTTTGAGGCCCTAAATGATGTTTCTTTGGAAAACGAGTTGCAATATTGAAGTTCCTTCCATATGACTCCAAAATTAATTTCCTCGATGATACCTTTCCAACAGGCTATCATACTCCTAAAATGGAGATCGTATGCAAAATTTACAACCCCGGCAACTTACCCGAACGGGGACCACATGACTTTTGGTGCTTCATCTCCTAGGGTTAGGTTTTTGGATGTCTAGGGTTTTTGGAATTCCTGTTTATTGTAAAAAGGCCTTCAAATCCTCATTGTAATCATCTTCTTCTGAATGAGAACAACCGTTACATCTCTTCTCAGAGATAAGCCTCCACCATTCCAGCAAGCTTCTTTCTGTTGCATTTTATAGTTTCAGCTTATTTCCTTATTGAATAGAAAACCAGTTTTATTGTATCTCTATTATTTTGTGTTAAGCACTGTTAATAATCTTTAGTCATTTCATTATGCTCATAAAATCTGGATCATCTTGCGAAGACAGGTAAAGAATCTGAAAAGGCACAACTGGTCCCTTAGGAAAACGCTTAGAAATAAAGACTACATATAAGGCCAGAAACATAATTGACCTGATCTCGTTTTTGTCTTTTTGAACGGGGTGCAAAATTACTCTCTCCCCATGTCCTATTTCCTGTCAGAAATCAAGGAATCTGATAGGTATCCGCACGGCGGATATATGTCGCGCAGATGCTGAAAACCTGTCTATTGAGAAGGACAAGTGTAGGAGGAACACACAACATTTTTGAAGGAGATGTGTGGTCCCCTGACCATCATTTCCATCTGGAAAACATGAGTGATAGTCCACAGTCACCTGCCATACCAACCCGTCACATGCGTACCCCAGCCAATGATCGTGCAACATCAATCAAAGCCCGTTACACTGGGTGGCAGAAATCTGACAAAGTGCTCGATCATTCAGCTGACTCTTCAAAGGAAAATCATCAACGCATCACATCCTAATGATGGAATCTTGTTGATGACCGAACAATCACGGTAAAGACGTCGGTTATGACATGGTTGGGTACAGTTGAGTTTCTATTCTTAGTAAGTGCCATTCGAAAGATCATCTAATAGAGAATAACCAGAACCGAAATTCTAGTAGTAGTTGGGGGCATGGCATCCTAAGAGGCGCATCTTCTTCTATATATTACATCTTTTCAATGTAATCCAGGTTGGTTGGAAAATTAGTGTAGACAGTGACTGTTGAATGTAACTTATGAACCCGATTGAAATATAATGCAAAGGTCCTAAGACTTTGATGAAAAAATTCTAATGGTGGTGGTTTGATGTATTGTGATCTCTCTTATATACGTGTTTCTTGTTTTCCCTATATCCATGTATGTATTATGTTTAAATCATAACGTTTAATAAGTCTAGAATTCATCGCACAGTGCTTTAGACTTCGCCATTTAAATGCCTGTGTATTCTTCTAAGTAATTTAGAATTCATCTCTAATGGTGCTCTAAGTTTATTTATGTATTTTTCTCTCGCCACACACAACGACTTTGAACTGAAAGACCATTTCCTGCTTAGCCTTTATCCTCTCAAGTTTTAGTTACCAAGTCATTTATTTCTCTCGAATTTTGGGATTTGACTCCATGGCCCAAGGTTTTGTATTCCCTTGCAAATAGAACCAGAAACATTGCACGAGCACAATAAACCTAGCCGACAATTCAAAGATATTATTTGTTAGAGACTAAGTCTCATAGAGAGCCCTCTCTAGGTCGGAAAGGCTAGTTTTTGGTCTTAAAGTTGGTTTGTAGGTTACCTCTATCATTCGTTTTCTCATCCATACAAATTTACAGAGTGCTAACAAAGTGTTTGGAGCGACACTGAGGAAGATGGATATACTCCATTGTGCACTATCAATATTGTACAATGAAAAAGGTTTATTTTCCAAGCATACGATGCAGAGACATGTAGGTTGTTGACTCGTTCCCCAATTTAGATCCATACGTCATTAACTTGTTCCCCAATTCATATCCATATGACATATTTATCTACTCATATGACATATGTCTCTACTCCTTGGGCAATCATGGGCCTACTCATTTTCATTAGTTTACTAGAGAGACTACTTTCATAAGCACATAGTCTAAACGTTTTATGTTTTTTATTATTTTCGATAAATATCGTTGAAATTTGGCTATACAATTGTTGTTGAAATCACAGTTTTTCGTTACTTAAAGTGTATTTTTTAATGTATAAATGGATTCAACACCCTAAAAAAACCCTAAAACACTCGAATTGTGAAGATTTAATAACTATAATCTACAATTCCAATCATTTTTAACCAAATTTCGAACAAAACTAATCAAAAATATTCAAAAATAATTTTAAAAATGTAAAACGTTTAGACTAGGTACTTTCACAAGTGAAGTGCCTACCATTTTCTCACTCGAAAAGAAAAAAAAATAGTAATGATTAAAGGCCTATATAGGGAAGAAACTAATGATTTGATGTGCTTCACAATTACATAGTTTTTGGACTTCATGTTCCCCTTGTTAGAATTGATTTATGTGATCAAAAAGATATGGTTGAATTTCTTAGGTCAGTGTCGAAAGTGACTCATATATCATAGCGCAACACGTCTTTCTAAGTTTATTGTTAAAGTAAAACACTCAATAATATTGTTATTAATTATTTATGTCAGATGTTACAAATGTAATTTTAGACTTTAAGATAAGGGTTACGTTGATGAACTACCTAACTAACGTATGTGTATGTGTATTAAAGACTTGTAGAGACATGACATGAGTGTGAGAGATGTATGACTTTATAATAATTTATCAATGAAGTGTGTTTAATGTCGTTTTTTATTGTCTAGTTGAATCGGAAATTGGACAGGTTCGTACTCACGTGATATGGGGTCGATTCCGACCATTACCACTATAACTTTTAGGCGTACTTCTATAGTATCATGCATGGTAAACACAACTTTGCAAGGTTTGAACCAACGACGTCACAAGGAGTGTCTTAACAACCAAAATTGAAGGACATGGGGTGGGCTTTGATACACTTATGTGTGCACGAGTCACAATACCATTTAATTTACTATATGTGGGTGCAACCACACATTCGACCACTACCTCAAGGTGCCCCCATGGATTTGGGCTAGGCCCTCATAGGAATTGAACCATGCCTAACAGTGAAAAACCCCTCGCTTTCTACCATTGGATCCAACCCCTTTGGGCGAAAATATTGAAGGACATGGGGGTGGGCTTTGATCCACTTATGTACACGGTTCACAATATCATTTAATATAATATTTATGGGTACAACCACATGTTTAACGACTATCTCAAGGTACCCCATGGCTTTGAGCTAAGCCCTCATAAAAATTGAACTGTGTCCAACGGTGAAAAACTCATTGTTTTCTATCATTGGATTTAACCCCTTTAAATGTCTCTCCCCCATATAAATGTATGTGCCCTACTTTTTCAACATAGTTTATACGGATATATATTTTCGATACCATTGTCAAAAGATTTCATACGAGTGGCATTGAGTTTGAGAATTTTGGAGGATTCTATCAAGAAAACAAATTGATGGGAAAATTTTGAAATGATTCTTTTAAGTAAACTTTTAAAATTTTAAGAGAGTTAAATGTGTTTACCAAATGTGGACACGTTGACATGTAAATGTTGAAACAAATAGAAAGAGTGTAAATATTAAAACAAATAAAAAGAGGATCTCCAAACAAAATACAGATACCCGAACAAAATATATGTGACAAAATAAAAAGTCTAAACAAATAGAAAGAGTGTAAATATTAAAACAAATAAAAAGAGGATCTCCAAACAAAATACAGATCCCCGAACAAAATATATGTGACAAAATAAAAAGTCTACATTGCTCAACATAACTATGACACATAGGTGCAAATCCAAGAAATCCAAGGAAAAGAAACAAAACAATGTCCCCAACCAAAGCGCAAACCAAAAAATCAATGTGACATAGATGCAAACCATTATGGATCAATATATTTCTCATATACACTTAACACAAAATTTCTAAAAAAAATCTTACACAAAATGAATTATATCTGATGCTTGATGTATGTCCTAAAAACACGCAAATATCATGTAAGTTTTAAACCTGTGAAATAAAACAATGTATACATATTTTTAAGTAAAACTGAAATTAATCAATGGCTCATATATATAGTACACATAGATTTACGCTGGAAACCTTTAATTGGGAGAAAACCAACCTTCATTGGTACCACACCTCTCAACTGTTCATTTTATTAATTTCACCTTTCACAATACAATATGTACAATATTTTTGGTATTCTACAGCGTCCAAAACCTTAATCTGTTAACCCAAATTAGATTACAACCCTAATCCCTTACTCTGAGATTAAATTAGAAAACCACTAAAAATAGCGAAAATCGCCCAAAAAACTTTTTGGGGCACTACCTCAAATTCCGACGGCTTCGAGCGATGCCCTTCGCCTAAACAAATGGGCCAAGCCCAACCCCATAAACAACACCCGATAGATGCATACACCAACAATGAGAAAAGATCATCAAAATCTAATGCACCCCCTCCACATACAAAAAAATATAACACATACTCAACACAATATACAATGAAAATAGAAATACATAATTTAAACATATACATATAATTAATTTTTAATCCACATCAAAACACACTATTAATTATTAATACTCATGTCACATTATATGTGACACGTGACCAACGAAGTATTAAGATGTTAAAGCTCAAGTTATTGAGCCACCTAACTTACGTAAACGTTTTATAAATGAGTAATGTAAGAAATGAGGTCGGTGTGAGAGATGTATGAGTCAAAAATCATTTATTAGTAAATAATTGATCATTTTATCCCTCTCATTGTGAATAAATATATGTGCCCTAACTTCCCACATTTTGCACCAACCTTGGCATTTGTGTATAATATCCAAAATTTCAACTTGTGTATNATGAGTAATGTAAGAAATGAGGTCGGTGTGAGAGATGTATGGGTCAAAAATCATTTATTAGTAAATAATTGATCATTTTATCCCTCTCATTGTGAATAAATATATGTGCCCAAACTTCCCACATTTTGCACCAACCTTGGCATTTGTGTATAATATCCAAAATTTCAACTTGTGTATATTATCCCAAAATTACAACCACTGTCATATTTACTACAACCTTTGTAACACCTTTTGTGATTATAGATCATAGTTGTTACATGTGAACTATGTTAGTCGTAATTTTTCATAAGCAACTCTATTTATATCATTTCCATATAAATGTTTAATATGGAGAAATATATAAGATTTTATTTCATATAAAGGGAGATATATTAATATAATTATTATTTTGATGTGAATTTTTTAAAATTTTTGTTTTTTAAGGTTATATTTAATTGTTGTTGTTTTTTTTTTATATTGTGAAAAGTGGTATTATTAGTAGCATTTTTTGTGGGAGGATCAAAATTACCGTATTTTGCGACCATGATCTTAAAAATCTCATAATGTTTTTAATAAAAAACCTTAAAATCAACCCCTTAATTGAAAGGTAGCACTAATAATAGCACCATCTTTTAGGGGTCAAAACTATAACTTCTTTGAAACTATGACCTTAACGACCTATACCATTGCAACAAAAACTTAAGATCAACCTCGGAATTGAAAAGTGGCACTCCCAATAGCACCTCTCCATTTTTTCGCAATCAAAATTGCAACTTCTTTGAGATCTGTGGCCTTGACAATAGATGGTCTTACAACCAAAATCTTAAAATCAACCCCCAAATTGAAAAGAGATGCTACCAGTAACACCCCTTATTTTTTCAAGCTTAAAATTATAACATTATTTAAACTATGACCTAAAAACCCAATGTTGTTGCAAACAAAATCATTAATTAAAAAAAAACTAAGTTAAAAAAATAAAATAAAATAAAATAAATATTATTTTAAAAATAAATTATTCAATATTTCAAACAAAATCATTAATTAAAAAAAAACTAAGTTAAAAAAATAAAATAAAATAAATAAATATTATTTTAAAAATAAATTATTCAATATTTTTAT
>SNQJ01S0200038.1:0-17012 GCA_010110895.2 Picea sitchensis | reverse complement strand
TTAGCTAACATTGTCTTGGTTTTGTAGCATTTTGGATGTATCCTTTGACATTGTTTTATGCAGATTTTTAGCACAAAGGAAGAGTTGCTACAAGGGTGTTAGCTCCCAAGGCCTCCAAAGGGCATTTTCAAGTTGGACATCAAATCCACCCTCCTTCTATCTCTCTAAAAAGTATTGTAAACCACCTTTGAGAGTCTCTTGGGTGGTCTTCTTGTCAAATCACATAAAAAATTCAAAGATTGTAATAGTTACGATTTTTCATTTTTGCTTTTCATTTTTTACACCCATACTTGGCCAAAACGGTAGGCATTGTGCCTCCACTTGTGCCATAGTTGTGGGGTTTAAACTTTTATTTCCAAAGTCTTTTATTTCTTTCATAATACCCAACTTGGCCTATACGGTAGGCATTGTGCCTCCACTAGTGCCATTGTTGGAGTAGTTTTGCTTTCAAGTCTTTACATTCTTTCAAAGCAATTTAATTTCAATAAATTTAGTTATACCCAAATTGGTCAAACGGTAGGCATTGTGCCTCCACATGACCGGAATTGTGAGGCAACAATAATTTCATCTATTTTGTAAAGCAAGCAATAAACTAATTTCATTATTTGTTTAAGGCAAACTAATAAAGCATCACAATACATTTACTTTGCCCCACCTTGCAAGAGGGTGGCCCCAAGCCATTCCTTGCAATAACGGAAGGCTTGTTTTAATACTAAAATCATTTCTCAAATTAAAATTTATTTCCCAACGTTTGCCCCGTATTCTCTCCCCTTGCCACTTAGTTGGATCCTGGGTGACAAGAAAGGGCAAAGGTTGGAGGTAGTAATTAGGCATCCACAACCAATTGTTGTTTTTGCACCATCAAAACAAAGAATTGGGAAGAAGCTTGGGGTGCTAGGTCAGGGACGATCTCACGACGCTTGGCGTCCTCCGGGTGGAGTACCTTGCAAACTTTGGGTTTGACTTGCAAAGCTAGGGTAGGCCTCGTTGCCATACTTTTTGAGCATCCAACACTCTCTTTTGGTGTGAACAATAATGGTTTTGGGGTAGTCATATAGTCTAGGACACAATCATTCACACCTAATCTCCCTAATCAAAGTGACACTTAAAATTTATTAAAATCAAGTTACACACTACATTTCATAACACTTGCAACACATTTTCATTTCACAACATAATATCTCAATTTCATTTTGCAAGCAATCTTATGGTGGTGTGATTCATTTTTAAGCAAGTTCTCATTTCAAGTCTCACAATCACATTGAAGGCAATTTGAGTTCTCATACATTTGGGTATTTTAAAGCAATCAACATTTCAAGGCAATATCTACGTTGTGACATCTTATGCGATTGGTCTAAAATTTAATTTCCCTTTTTGTACATTTGTAATATCATCTAATGTGCTTATTCTTGTTCATAAAGTTTTATGTATGATATATTTCATCATTTCATTTTGTGAATTGAATGTTTCATTTATCTAATTATCTCTTTCATGTATATGGTGTAATCATCGAATTCATCTTGTTCATTGTAAGCTATCTTGTATTTCAATTTGTATATCTCAATTGTAATGTAACTCTTGTTGTATGCTATAGCATTATTTGTCTCTTGTATAAGTTGTATTTAATCCTTTAATTGTGTAATCTAATTGACCCCTTGCCCAACCTTAGGCACTAGTCATAGTTGACTTAGGGAAAGGGCTTGATTCTCATTCTAACGATTTGCACTTGCATTTTTGCTTGCCATATAGGCTAGCTTCCCCTCACCTTTAATAAACGAAAATTAACTCCTAGAATTCATCTAATAATTCACATAGTAACTAGGGTCTACCCCCCTTGGCTTCCCTAGGAGTAAGCCTAGACGAAAGAGGTTCAAGTCAAAGTGACAGCGTGGGTGTGATAGGCTTTGAACCTAGGTATTGTTAGCATCTAGGACACACAAGAAGTGAGCAGGACTTAGCTCCGTTTGCAAGTGTGTATAAGGGCAACATGTCCCTCTGTTTCTTCTGAGAAGCACTACTTGCTTTCTGGGGATCCGAGATTGGAAAGCATCTCGAGGGTTTTATTTTTAGGCTTTATCTTTTGCCAACTTGCTTACCTTCTGGGCCTTTAGCCAATTCTTCCAACAAGGCAAAATTTTAACCCTTAAATGATTATTAGCAATGCCAGGACAAATGTAATGGGATGGATGGGTGGGAAGCAAGATGGAAAAGTGAGTAATTATGGCCAGTGAGACGATAATTCCAGAAATCCCCTGTGGCAACTCAAAGCCTATGGGCACATGCTTACTAGAGCACCCTGTCAATATCCCAGTCATGGTCAAGTGGGAATGTGTAAGATCCAAGCATTTGTTGAAACAAAAGGAATTAAATGCACATATTCAAGGTTTTGAGGATCAGAGTAAAACATACCACGATGCAGGACTCATTACCTCATGGAGCAAAGACCATCTCTAATCACGGGGACCAAGCCACGAGAGTGATAGATCTTTATTCTTCAGCGACAAAGTGGAGGCGCTGAAAGGAGAAAAGATGGGCCCTCGAGGGCCATGCTCAAGAATAGAATGCGGCTCTCGATGCTCCATGTCTAGGACTGTGGGCCTTGAGACATGATCTCTAGTTATCCTAAAAAAGTGGAGACAACATCGGCTCAAACTTCACAGGGACATGTGCTCAGAGTAGAAATATGAGAACCTCAACATCTACAGCATAACACATGGCATGGTCTCAATGGCAACTATTCAGTAATCATTTTGGGGTGGTGATATCCTTTGACTCCTCCTTTCCATATATATATATGTATATATGTATAAAACTGAAATAAAAGCAATCATATGTACAAGTGTGAGAGAAAACTGCTCTAACATGCAATGAAATGGTATAATACAATGAATGCAAATGCCTACTTACTTGTACTTACCTTTTGGTTGGATTTTAGGTGTAGTTAAACGACCAATGAAACCAATCCGGCAATGCCCCACAATACACCTTGTGCTTCATCATAAACCAAAACAATGATAAGTTAAGCACAAAAGAAATAACATGGGTTAGAATATATACCATATCATCGAAATCAGAGTCCTAACTCATGGAGGAGGGTGGGGAGGATAAAATCATGCCAAGTCAATCTCAGTGCTCAATCCATACAGGAAGGGATAGGTGAAAAGTCCAAGGTTCGAGCAGCGACTCAAAGGTGCATGTGGCTACCTAGGGCGTCCTCACACTCTGAAGCTTGAGAAGGGATTGACATGGATCTTCTTGGATGGTGGCGAGCTCTTAAGGGAAATTTGAGAAACTGAGATGATAGACTTACTCTTGAATTACTCAACCAACCCTCGAACTCTAGGGTTTTCCCTAGAGAAAACTCCATGCAAAAGATATAATTCCCTGACTAACTTTTAATGATAAATAATTAAAGTACTAAGAGGTGGCTGGAAAAAGATGTCATGAGAATCCTTCTTGGGAAAACAATGTTCTTACTCTTATCAAACTGACACAACGGTGGTTGATAATCATCTTCATAGAATAAATCCAAATTATCAAAAGAATACTCATCAAATTCCTCAAAAATTAAGACTGGAAATCGTCAGGAAAACATGGTATTAGTTCAACCTTGGGTGTTTGGGAGCATCGACAAAAATCTCATATCCTTGTTGCAAAAATCAAAAAGTAATCCCGTCGTGATACTTGTGAGACAACAGGTGGGAAAAGAAAATGATTCACCAATGTAAGTAAATGGGGTTATATCAAAACTAACTATATTCCATTTAGATCTTCCAACATCATGAACTCATTCAATATCAACTATGTCAGTATTATTATCATAACATGGAGGATTCAAAACATTCAAGGCTCACCCATCTCCTCCTGGATTTCCCAAATCATAGAGTAGAAAATCATCAAAATCTTGGAAGGGAGGGTAACTTACTTTTCTTCTTGTCTTGGCGGAACCGAGGTGGGTGTCTTCAACATGTGTCATTGTTTCTTCATCCTCATGAGCGCCTTCATCTTCTGGTGTCTGTGAATATTTACTTCTTTAGGAATCCGTCACTCCAACTAACTCTCTGAATCATGGAACAAGGTATCCTCAAAATCACAGAAAGAAAGAAACTAACCTCATCGTTTTGTTGTTGTGCAGGTGGAGAAGGCTCGTGGATTGCTTTATTAGGAGGAGGAGGGCATGTTGATATTTCATCATTTTGCTTTCAGTTGACTCCTCAAGCTTGTATCTTGTGATCCCTATGTTGATCTATGGTTTTGTTCCCATACCTTGGAAATCAAGAATGAAGTTCTCAAGGGTAACCGAACTTTCCCTACTAAGAGTGCGAGTAGAAGTTATCTTATCACCGGATAAAGAGATGTTTTTGCTCAATTATTATATGCATAATAGGTGAGCTTCATGAGAGTGTCCTTATGAGGGCCTTTCTTGAGGAAAGCTTCGGATCGTAAAGTGCTATGGATATAGAGGTGGAAAAATGTACTTGTCTTACGGACAAATGACTGGAATCACGATACGGTGCTCAAACCTACTTTGGAAGTTCTAGAGGGTTTCATTCTTAGTTTGCTTTATATCTTTGAGTTCTTTTTGTAATACTGAGATGTTTTCTAATTGAATACCCCATTTTCAGAAAGGTTTCTTCCAATTGTTCCATAGTTGTAATGCTAGCATCGGGGAGATTGTCCATACCATTTTCTAGAATTCCCGTGAAGAGTGGTGGAAAAAATTTCATCACTACATCTTACGGCATCATCACTTTGTGGGATGGAGTCAGGATAGAATAAAAATCATTCATATGATGGTCAACTCTTTCCCCATCACCACCAATGAATCTAGGGAGGCACCTTCATTACTTGAGGGCATTTATTAGAGGGTATCCCGAGATTTTATTCATATCTAAAGGCTTGTAGTTTCCTGGATCCCATTGAAGTCATAGTTGGCTTCGTTATTAGTGGAGTCGCCAAATAATTTTCTTGAAATTATCAAAGAAATAAGGAATCACCCTAAGTGTAGTCGCCCGAGTAGCTTAATAAATTAAAGGATTTTGAGGAAAGACTTACCAAAAAGTGTTGTCTTGAGAATTGACTCAGTGTTCTCAGCGATGGCATGCCAAAATGTTGTCCTTGCAGTTTGTAGTTAAGGTAAAGATGGATGAAAGAAAGGCAAACTAGCGAAACTAGAGACTATCCTACGATTGTCACCTTGATAGGATAACTCTTTATGTTTAGGAAGTAGGCCAGGAGAGGCGTCCACACAGTGACACAGAGGTTTTGAAGAGCAAGGAAGCCCCATGGCTAGAAAGTAATATTATTCTCCCTCACAAGTCACCACCTGATTAGAAATTCTATCTTATAGCCAATAAAGATAGAGATAACCTGAAGTAGCAACCAATAAGAGTACCTTCCAGAGACAAAGCGACAGAGAAGCTATGCATATGCAAGATCACTTGCTTCATTAATATTGTTTTTCAATTGCTTATTATCGGAAAGATATTAAGCAATTGAGCAATGATATTGATGAAGTAAATCAATGTTGTATAATAACCTTGATTTAATATATATCTCTTCTCAATAAATGCTAATGAAACTTCACAATAAGGAAATGGCATTTTATCATCAATGCAACAATACTAGAAGCAATGCTTTGGCCTAATCATTCAATTGCTTTAAAGATAAATAAATGTTGCATAGAGATGTTTATAGCATGAATATATAGACAATAATAGGGTTAGTGATTGTTAGTCTAGGCTAGGAGTTAGAAGGGTTAATAGTTGTTCAAGAGTGTTTAGAAGTTGTATGTAATCAAGGGTACTCAAACAATGGAGGTCTTAGATGGGGTGCCTTGTTAGGAAATGGAGTCAAAAAGGGCTACAAATGTTGAAGGGCAATGATGATAGTGATAGACTAGAGACCAAGGGGAACGATGTTGATGTGTTGCTAAAGCAAGGCACTAACCATCAAACCCTAGGAGAGACAACTCACTAAAGGTGTAGATGACCTAGGCCTTAGTGTGTCTTCCTCTAGCTCAAAAAGACAAATTTAAACGACTATCTTGAGCAAGAAAAGATATGGTGAACAAGAGGTTAAATGTTGAGGTGTGTTGCTAAAGCAAGGCCTCAACAATGAAACCCCCTGGGGAAAAGACTCACTAGATTAGCAGAAACCCTATGCCTTAGTGATTTCTCCTCCTTCAGCTCATTGACAAAAAATAAAACGGCTAGCTTGTGTGATAGATGCTATGGCTAAGGACAAGAGTTTGATGATGAAGTGTTGCTAGGCAAGGCTTCATCAATCAAACCCTAGGAACTTGACTCACTAAGGTGTAGAAACCCTGGGCCTTGGTGCATTTTCTCCTTCCTTGGCTCAAGGAGAAGATAAAAATGGCTAGGGTAGAAGAATAAGGATAGAGAGTGTTGCTATGGCAAGGCTCTATCTTACTTTAACAAATCAAATGGCTCTTAATCCTGGTAGGGACATGAGACAGGACCTTAGCATGTGCTTGTCACTGGGTTTTAATTCAACAAAATTATAATAACAAATGTGTTGAAATAATGTAGCTAGCAGAAGAGCATTCTTATTTTGTTATTAGATTAATCCCCATTGAGGGATTAATCTAATTGATGGTAATATAGGACCAAATCCTTTGTGAAAGGATTGGTCATGGGACAATGATATCTGTGAATAAGTCGGCCCAGTGTTATAATGAAGGGCAATTTAATTAATTGGATTTACCCACGATGTGTGAGGAAGGTCGACCACACTTGAATGGTGACTCTTCACACGTGCGAGATTGATAAATAAGAGGCTAGCGCCTCACTTCTAACACACTTCACTTGCTCATTCTCTTATGGGCAATTTTGCAATTTCAGGTTGGTGAGAGGAGAAGAAGAGGGTGGCGCATCTCTTGGAAGGAGGATTTTCCTTATTGGTTGGAGTTATCTCTTGAACATTTGATAAGCTATTTATGATAAGGAAGTTTTCTTTGAGTTTTCTTCCCTAGAGGGTTTCCTAGGATAAATCTTTGTGTCTATTGTGGTTGTGTATTTCTCAGTGATCTTGTTCTTGTATGCTCTTATCTTATGAAATGCAAAGAACTATAATAATGGCATAAACATTAACATGGTATCGAAACCAACTTTGAAGAAAGCACAATGTAAGAAAGAAAAACATCCATATTCGCGGACCCCCAAAATTGGGGTTTAGAAAAATTGGGTGTTTCCATTATCTAACACCCTAGAAAGTTAAGCCCTCCTAAGGATCAATTTGGCTTTAGAAGCACCTTGCCGATTGATGGATCTCTGCAAAGTGAAACTAGTTTCTGAAATGGCAACAGAAAACCCAGTACCCGAGGAAGTACCGGTACCCGAAGTGCCGAAGCACCGGTCAATCCATAGCGATTTGAAGGGGTAAAAATTTAGATTTTCTCAAATCAAGACACTAGGCCTACTTGCCTCAACCAAAGCGCACCTCACAGTGAGATCAAGACTGATTTTAAGCATTTCAATTTTGGTCATTTTTTACTTGGGAAGTACAAGATATGCGCAACCACAAAGCTTGTTGAGAAATTTTAAGGCATAGACAACTTCCGTGCACGGAAGTATAGGATCGGTCCGATCCTTGCAGAGATGACCTATCAAGATTTATCAAAGAAAGTGGAGGGCAGAAGATCGTGAAAGCTAAGCATCGGAAGGAGGACCAATCGAGACTCGGAGAATCGTGCGAGATTCAATCCAGATCACGTCTACCATTGTATGTATGGAGTCAAAGAAGACTCAGAAGGAGATGTTTGATCTCTAAGCAAACTATATGAAGGAGAAGAGCATCGATGAAGATGAATCTAGTGAGTTGAAGAATACCAAGATCACGAAAGGAGAAATGATTCAAGAAGTATTCTCGAATCTCGAGAAATAAAAAGCGGTTGAGAAAGCAATTGGAGACACCATCGTGAAGAGCGAATTCTGTAGCTGACCCTAAATGGTCACCATAGGGCCTTGGGATTCTTTCATCTAGTCGGTATGTGGTAGAAAGGAGAAACTACAATTTGGCCTATGGGAAGAATGCATCGAGGAAGAGACAAGGGTAGCCAAACATGAAGCACTACTAGCAGGATGATGATCAAGCCCTTGTTACTCATGCAAAAGGAGGAAGGGAGAAACCCTGTTTCAAAAGGGAATCTCTTAGAGACACAACCATCAAACAAATTCAACAATCAGAATCTCATTCAAGAAACTTTCGGAAGAAAGGACAACGCAAGGAGACGAGGATCTCTTATCACTGATATCATTGTGATAAGATGGGACACAAGGCGAACAATTGTCGATTAAGAAAGAAGAGTACAAGAGAGAGGAAGCACAAAGACAACATGCTCATATTGCCAAATATGAAGAACCACCTGAAGATGATTAAGGACCATGTCTTGATACAGATCCTCGGGGATCACCGTATCCCACTGGAGAAGATGCATACAGCTCATTGATATTGGTGCATCAAAGCATATGACGGTTAAAAAGAATACTCTCTCTTGTATTTTAAAAAAATTTTTTTCAGTAACTCTTGGAATGTTATCAATATCCATCAGGGAATAGGAGAATCAAACTACAAGATTGATTCGGAAAACTCAATAACAATGAAGGGCGTGCTCTGGAGTGGGGCCTAAAGAAGAACTACTCTCCATATCAACTTTAGAAAAAGGCTATGGGATTTGCCTTCTGGATGGAGAGGATGTATATGTGGGCTAAAGGGAGAAATACATTAATGGAAACATCGTCCTTCGGAAGTGAAAGAAAAGGTTTATATAATTTGAAGGTCACCCGAGAAGCTGCTATGACCCATGCCAAAGTTCACATGAATTTTCTGAAGATTAGCTCACATCAACTACAAAGGCTTACCATATGTAAGCAAAACATCGCAGGTTTACGAGAACTCAAGGTTGATCAAGAAGGCATATGCAATGGATGTCTTAAAGTATCGAAACCCCCTTTTCCAAAGAGGGGCGGCAAAGCGGAAGGAACATTAGAACTCATCCATTCAGGGCGTGTGGCCCAATGCCAACATCCTCCATTAGCGGGTATGGCATACTATGTCGTTTTATTGATGATTATTCTCGTAAGACACTGGTATATTTTTTTAAATCCCAAAGATACCAGTACCGATGAAATTCAAAATTCAAAGCCTTGATGAGAATCTTCAGAAGAAAGATCCAAAGAATACTCGGTGGGATAATGGAGGAGAATATACCTCGAGAAGAGTTGAAATAAGCAAGGATGTGGGATCAAGAGGGAACTAAATCCTCCCTACAATCCCCAACAAAGCAGTGTTGCTGAAAGGAAGAACATACTGATTATGCATTTGTAAAGACCATGATTCACGGTCAAGATCTTCCTGGCAATGCTTATAAATGACGACTATAATGACTATTTATGTGCGAAACAGACTATCCCATAGTGCACTTGGGACAGACCCGAGGAAGAAATGTTCAGCGGAAAGAAGCGAGAGGTAAGCAATCTCAAAATACTTGGTACATCCGGAGTGTTTGTTCATATCTTAGAAAAGAAAAGAACAAATTGAAGCCCCTCAGGAAAAGAGAATATTTGTGGAATCTGGTATCACATTCCTTGAGTCTATGCACTTGCGTGAGCTAAGTCAACTCACTTAGTGTGCCCTGGAGACACAATGTCTAAGTTCCAAAGTCCACACTGTCACCTTGTGCCCGGAACTTCTTCCTTCTAGGTTTACTCTTAGGGAAGCCAAGGGGTAGTCCCTAGTTTCTAAGATAATTTTAGGATTAAAGGTTCTAGGAGTTAGTTTTAATTAGTTATAGGCCAAAGGAAACTGGCCTATGATGACAAGCCAGCTTGATAAGTGCAAGTCCTAATCTATCATGAGAATCGTACGTCACAAGTCAACTAAGACTAGTGCCTATGTTGGACGTAAGTCGACTAAGGTTTGATGGTGGTTTATTGAAAAGGTTTATAAGTGAAACAAGTTTAAACTACCCAAACCACAAGTTGTAGTACCAAAAGAATTCTAAGTATTACAAGATTACCCCATATACATGAAATCTGAGAAATGTACAAGACTGAGATATACAATTAGATACAAAGATACACCAATGTAACAAGATGTACAAGATATAAACAATTTACACACATAAACCAAGCATGCCCCAAATGGCACTTACTCACATTTTGGATTGCCTTCATGACAACCAATCACAAAGCACTTGTGGATCAAAGGAAGAATTGCCTCCCCAAGTTGGATACTCAAAACTTCTTGACCCACACCACAATAAGCAAATAGACAAGATGTTCAACAAGTAAATAAATCAGTTGCTCATGTAAACATAAGAGATAGAAACATATAGGCCTGCTGGATAGATGAAGCAATGAGATATTCCACAAGTTATGCTTGCCTATGCATACATCGAAATCCCCCGAGACATACACAAGTGGTCTATGCAGCTAAGTGTAATTTCTTAAAGATTTTAATTCCCACCCCATAAACTAGGTGTGTGCTTCAAACTTCCTCCTCCCTTGGCCAAATGTTGCTGGTGCTCAAGATAGTAGGGATACGAGTCCCTACCCTAGCTTCAAAGGTCGGCCTTGATGGGAGGTAGTCGGTCAGCGGGATCTCACCATGAGGCTCCTGGGGCCGGTCCCTCAAACCCGTTTAGATGGTGAAGCTGGAGAATGAGGCCCCTAAAATGTTACTAAAGTTAATGGGACCCTCGGGTGGTCTTTAGGTGTGTTGGGTTGTTTTTAAACAAGTTTTAGACCTTAAAAAAATTACTTTTTAGCGTATGGCCGAAAACGAAAGAAAATGTATGTAAAAGCGATGCTACCAATGTGTCAACTAACCATCAATAACATATCAGAATGTAAAGTAAATGTAGCACAATGTCATACCATCAACTCATAAACCATTCCATAAAATATTGCAAGTGAAAGCTGAAACGTATGTATACTTGAAAGATGTAAAACCGTGAGCATATGTGTCTCAGACCATGAAGTAAAGCGGAGTGGCGAGCAGTTAGCTATGCTTAAAATGTAAGTGAGGCCGTGAGCTCAAGGACAACCCATCACATATATATCATCCATAACCATAAGCAAAGATATGTAACATAAGTAGGCCGTGAGCATCAACAAGGTAGTGTCAAATCTTAAAACTAGGCCGTGAGCATTAGGATGTCTAAACCATGAGTAATTAAACCATAAGCATTATGTCTGTGCAAGCATTAGTGCTGAATGACTGATAAGAGAAAGCATTGAGTGCTTAGAACTGCAAAACATGAGCATAAAATGGGGCGTGGTGCCTAAGCAAAGGAGCAAGGCGTGATTATGAAATGTTTCTTTATGTGAACAAACCACAAGCGATGAATCAACGTCCGGCGTCCATCCATTCCATTTCCATCCATCCATTCCATTCCATTCCTTCCTCCATCCTTCCATTTCCTCCATTCCTCCTTCCTTCATCCATCCATCCGTCCATCCTCCTTCCATCCATCCATCCATTCCATTTCCATTCCATCCTTCCATCCATCCTTCCATTCCATCCGTCCTTCCATCCATCCTCCATTCCATCCATCCCTGTCCATCCTGTCCATTCCTTATCCATCCATTTGTCCATCCATTCCATTCCATTCCATTCCATTCCGTCCATTCCTTTCCATCCGTCCATCCTTCATCTGTCCATCCTTCATCCGTCCGTCCTTCCTCCATCCATCCTTCCATCCATTTTCCATTCCTTCCTCCATCCATCCATCCATTCCATCCTCCATTCCTCCATCCTTCCATTCCATCCTTCCATCCATTCCATCCTCCTTTCCATTCCATCCTCCTTCCTTCCTCCATTTCCATCCATTCATCCTTCCATGTCCATCCATCCATTCCTCCATTCCATCCTTCCATCCGTCCTTCCTTCCGTCCATTCCTCCTCCTTCATCCTTCCTCCATCCATTTGTCCTTCCTCCTTCCATCCATCCCATTCCATTCCATCCTTCCTCCTTCCATTCAGTCCTCCATCCATCCTCCTCCTTTCCTTCCTCCTTCCATTCCTCCATCCATTCTTCCATTCCTCCATCCTTTCCTCCATTCCTCCATTCCTCCATGTCCTTCCTCCATTCCATCCATCCTCCTTCCACTGTCCGTCCTTCCATCCTTCCTCCCTGTCCATTCCTTCCATTCCATTCCATTCCACTCCATTTGATGTTAAACTAGTGTGGTACTATGATGTGACAACCTAGTGCTATTGTGATAGTGCTTCTTGATACATGTTTGATGCAGATGATAGTAGCATTCTTTTGAGAATGATGATCTTGCTGATGAAGAAAACTAGATGACTTCGTAAATGTGCTAGACAATTGTTCAAGATAATATTGACAATACTATCCTCGGATACTTAGATGATGCGAGACCTCTCTCTAAGCGATCTTTGATGGTGATGAAGAATACCTTTCTTGTTAAGGAGATGTTGAAATAATGTAACTACGAAGAATATTCTAATTATGTTTTAGTTATTATCTTATAGATAAATTCCCTTTTTGTGGATTGATCATTTTGGTTATTGTAATAGGACCAATTCCCCTTTTGCTGATTGGTCATGGGACAATTACAATGTACAGAATAAGAATTCGGCCCATTTAATTATATAGAAAGGGCCAGATTTAATTAAAAGGTGGATTTACCCACCGAGATTGAGAAGTCCGACCACTTGAATGGTGACCTTTCACACGTGTCAGTTGATATAAATAAGAGGCTAGCCTCACTTCTAACACACTTCCTTGCTCATTCTTATGAGGCAAGCTGCAATTTCAAGTTGGTGAGCATCTGGAGTTATGTTGGTGGAGTCTCAATAGTTTTCTTCTTCAATGAACATAATAACAAATCAGTGGTAATAAATTCACTTACATCAACCAAGAATTCCAATAGCCAAACCCTAGTTGTAAACCTTCCACCAAAATCAAGAAATCACCAAAAGAAGCTTCCTTCAACAAGAATTAAGCCACAATTTCATCCAATAACCCTAAGGGCGAGAAAATTTCGAGGACTTCACCAAGTGTTGAGTGAAAGATGATCCAAATATGAAGTTAAAAACCCTCAATATATAACATGCCAATGACCTTTATTAAAATTTAGGTCATCAAAAAGGCCGACAAGGCCAAAATACACAATGTCTTGTTTTTACGCTATAATTTTCATAATTAAAACCCTAATCAAGGAAAAGCAAGACGTCATGCCTTCTGAGGAGGTGGCGTTAGCCCTTTCTAGAGCAAATGAAACATCCTAGAGCAAAACATTATCCCTCCATGGGGCTCTCTAAGATGCCACACATGCCAAACTGTGTTGTCTCCCCAAAATGTCCATGGCGGATGACGTCCTTGAGCCTCTGAGTGGCGATCACAGGCCTTCCAAGGCTAATGTTCCAATGTATAGGGCACAACCGCCTAGGTAAGGCTCTGCCAAAGTGCCCCTATGGAACGTCCTCCTCTTCTCGGTGCAAACCCCTGTCAATCTCGCCCCTCTTTGGGAATGCAAGCACATCCATCGGTGGGCTCTTCAATCCCATGGAGGTCGAACTAATCATCTCCCCATGTGTACGTCCAACGTGGTACCCACTGTCAGTAGACAGTCCACGCACATCAGCAGCTAAATATCCATGGGCTCATTAGTCACGGATCATAGCAATGTCAATCATCTCATCATCAATATTATTAAACATATTTTCGACCCTTTACCAGGTCAGAACAAAGACATTATACAAATCTGCAATACAGGTTTGGAGAAGGTGACAGGGCATCCTATTGGGCCGAGTGTCCTTGGAAAAGGATACGGAAAGAATTAAATCCAAGTCATGTAAATGGGTGGGGTGGATAAGGGATGTCCAAACAATGGGTGCAGTGAAAGCGAGGAAATGCGGGGGCTTATATGGGTGCCTTTGTAGAGAGGCCCATTTTAATCTGGACCTGCAAATGTTCCAAACCCATTCTATTACCTTTTATTCTTTATTCTTTATTGCTTTTCTTCAAGAAGCTAATCGAGACCTTGCCCAGGCGTGGTGACTAGTGGTGGCAATGTACCCACAAGCACTCACGAATGAGAAGGTTGGCCATTGTTAAGGACCCCTTTCTCTTATTGTCACAACCAAGAACCCACTACCACGGCGTGGTAATCAGCGCTAGTAGAGTCATACTACTAGGTACTTATGGATCTAATAAAGGCTTCGTGATGAATCCTATCCTATGACTAGTTCTTGTTTTTATTATTTTATAGGTCCCTCTTGTTTCTTATTTAGCTTTTTGCATTTTCTTTCGAGATCCATTGAAGCATCTCAGGTTTTATTTTTAGGCTTTTTATCTTTTGCCGGCTCCTTTTACCCTCTGGGCCTTTGGGCCTTCTTCCCACAAGGCAAGGTGCAGCCTTAAAAATTGGCCAACCCAATGCGTGGACAAATGTAATGGGATGGATGGGCGAGAAACAAGATGAAAAAGTGGTATTGTGAAGGGAGTGAACGATGGATTTTCAAAAATCCCCCAGTGGCAAACCAGAACCTATAGACACGGGCTTACTAGGGCATCAATCATTCTCCCAAGTCATGGTCAAGTGGACAAGTATAAGATACAAGCGTTTGTTAGAAACAAAAGGAATTAAAATGCACATATTCAAAGGTTTTGAGGTCAGTGACACATACCATGATACAGAACTCATTACCTCATGGAGCAAGAACCATCTTTGATGCGAGGACCAAGCGAAGGTGATGGATCTTTGCCCTATACTGGTACAAAGTGGAAGCTGAAAGGAAGGAGAAAACATAAGGCCCTCTGGGCCGTAACTCAAGTCGATCGGCTCACCGGTACTATGTCCTAGGACACGTGAATACCGAGACATGATCTCTAGTTATCCCTAAGAGTAGGGGATACTTGATAGCGATTAGTGCATCATGATGGGGATGAGGTAAGAGGATTTGTGTTTTGCTTTTCCCTCATGATACCCAAGACCGAGTCTACCCATGGATTGGTAGGATTTGATGTCATTGGCAGTATTGTCCATGATAAAGTTCGAGAATCAAAACGATGCGAGCATGGTGGTCAGACAGTGGTGATTGGGGGATGCATCATCAACACGATGGTTCCTCTCAGAAATTGGCATGGGACCCCAGTTGCAGTTGTTGACAAGCTCAACAATTGACAGATTAGATAGTAATTTGCGTTCTCCAAAGTTTACTCATGGGGTGCATATGATTGGGTACTTGGAGGAGCAGTCTTTTGAGGAATTGACCGGGCCTCGACAATTTATGATTGTTTGGCTCGTGGCTATAGTCTAGCAGGTTCTTAGTAGGTTCTTATGTGAGCACAGGGAGGATCAATGCTATGAGTAAAGGGTGTTTCAGACCACTCACGGTAGTTTGGGACCCCGGTGACTCCACCACTTACGAGCAAGTCCGAGAGAGTTTCGCATGGAGGGACTTCACGAACGATGTGTTGGGAGATATGGAGGAATGTACTACTTGTTAGCAGAGCAGGTTGGGGCACACTCTTCAGGATGGGTTGATACAACCCTTGCCCATTCTAGGAGAAGGATGGGGGATCATGAGGACAAATTGCATCACAGACTCATTGAGGGTGCAGAGCATGTTGGTTGACTATTAGCAGGCTCCGCGCTACGATGATCTCATGGGGTAAGGAAACATGGATGTGAGCTACCTCCTTGGCGGAAATTTTGTTGAGATCAGCAGACGCGAGATTGACTTCAACATTAGGCGATTACCTTGAGCCCGATTGGTGAAGTGATGGTGGTGGGCCAAGTGGCGAGAGGTATTTGCATGGTATGTGGTCATGGATGATGGTTACATTGAGGAGAGCGTTGCAGCGATACCACTCATGATACCTTACAAACCACCCAGGATCGACAGAGCATGTGTGTGGAGCATGCATAGAGGCGGAGGGTAAGATTTGGGATCGGATATGTGGTGTACTTGACGATGCAGCCATTTATACCATCTCCATGGAGGAGAGGTGGCACTTAGAGGATGAGGCCTCGCCGTTTTGGTCCCTTCAGGGTGCTCCAGAGAGATGGAGAGGTAGCTTACGATTTGGAGTTTCCAGAGGGTAGCCAATGTCACAATGTTTACCATGTGCCATGTCTCCAGAGGGCGTGGGGACCACAGGTTACTACTTTTAATGAGTTACCACCAGTAGATGAGAGGGGACTGATGTTGTTGACTTCTATTGACCACCTATTCAACTAGAGGTCAACTCCATATCTTCCCGAAGATATGCACCATCGGTGCTACCAATTCGAAGACTTCTTGGTTCTACAAGACATTTTTGGCCTTCAACTTTTTTGTAATAGAATTTTCGCCTGTGGAATTATAATTTAATAGTGCATGGATCATAGTTAGGTCGGTCCCTTAGGACTTCATCATTAGGGAGAACAGATTTGAGATCGAAGATGTGGTGTACTTGAGGGTGCAACCACTTAGACCATCTCCATGGAGGAGAGGTGGCACTTAGAGGATGAGGCCTCGCCGTTTTGGTCCCTTCAGGGTGCTCCAGAGAGATGGAGAGGTAGCTTACGAGTTGGAGTTGCCAGAGGGTAGCCAATGTCACAATGTTTACCATGTGCCATGTCTCCAGAGGGCGTGGGGACCACAGGTTACTACTTTTAATGAGTTACCACCAGTAGATGAGAGGGGACTGATGTTGTTGACTCCAGTTGACCACCTATTCAACTAGGGGGTCAACTCCATGTACCCTGAAGATATGCACCATCAGGTGCTACCAAGTCAGAGACTTACTGGTTCTACAAGACAGTTTTGGCCTTCAACACTTTTTTTTGTAATAGAATTTTTGCTGCCCTGCGTGGGATTATAATTTAATGAGTCTGCATGGATCATAGTTAGGTCAGTTGCCTTAGGACTTCATCATTAGAGGAGTCCCTTTCACTGAGTGTTTTTTTTCCTCAGGTTATTAATTTGGCCTAACCAACCTTATTAATTTCCCTTGAGTTTTTCACTCCCACAAA
>SNQJ01S0200037.1:5827-17100 GCA_010110895.2 Picea sitchensis | reverse complement strand
AAGGGCCCACCACCCCAACCAAGGTAAACCTCCCTGTATATGTTTTGTGTGATTGTGTGAGTATTTTACAGTAGTGTGTGCTAATGATATTTAATCTATTTCAGGAGTTCAACATTGAGTTATTTATTTCTAAGTTGGTGTGAATAATTAGGTGCTAGATCAAATAGGTATTTCCTTCTCAAATATTGGATATTGCCATTTAATTGTTTGAAGTGTGGAATTGATATCTTGATTTTATGATTGCAGTATTTTTGGTGCATCAAGGAACCAAATTTTTTTATATCTCCTCTTCATGCTCCATAATGAAGAATCTTAGCTATCTTGACTATTCCTTGTACTAGTTGTTTGAATTGCATAAAGCTGGAATTGATTTCAATTTCAAGAGTGATTGGAGTTGATTTCTATTTTTTGTTTTGATTTATGCAGGAGACAAGATTCTTAAGTTCATCTCTCTAATTCATAAGCTTGGAATGAACAGAGTTGTTCCTCTCAGATAGAATATTTAGATTGACTATTTGTTTGATGTAGTTTCTTTATCAGTTTTCTCTTCTAAGTTCAAGGTTTTCAAAGTATTTAGAAATCCTAGAAACAATTTTTTTATGTTATTAATTATTTCCTATATGAAAAAGACATAGGTAGGTTACCTGTTCTCGGCACATATAGTGTAACAACTCTTTTGATTATGAATCCTAGATTGACATATAAATGAGTGTAAGGTATACATTGAACATATTTATACACCAACATTTTGGCGTCATTGTTGGGGAGTTGTAAGTGGTAATAGGTAGCATTTTGAGTTTTGATTGGTTTGATGAAGCTTGGATTGGATTTAAGGAAAATCTAGGGGTGGAGAGAATATGGTAAGACGAGAGGTAAGAACCTATGCATCCACTTTTGTGGGGTTGCTCCAAAGTCAGGTTGTCCTCTTACCTTTGATAATTAGGAATCTGCATTTTTATTTATTTTTATGAGTAGGTATAGGGATAATAAAGGTAGATTTATTGCTCCCAAAATTTTAGAAAAGCTAGAAAAAACAACAACAACCCCCCCGCACACACAAAATAATTCATCTAAAATTCGTGCAGGAAAAATTCTCAGAGGAGAGATCTCAAAGGCAACAATTGCAACAATAACCAAGGGAACTAAATCCAAAGACATTATTCAGATTGAAAGCATAAAAAAACAAGAAAAAGAGGAAGCATTGGCGACCCCATCAAAAGGAGAAGCTAGGAAAGAAACAAAGGTAGTAATAGAGGAGGCTACATCTTCTGTTGGAAAGCCACACAAAACCTTGGAACAACTAGAGATACCAACTAACCCAGTGGTTGAACCATCACTCAGTGGAGAAACATCACCACCCCTCTACAGGTTGTTTGGAGATATAGAAGAAGAAGAGGGAAATGCAACTAATGAAACAGATACATTTGGATTCCCCATACTGGATGTCACCAGAGACGTTTCTATGAAGAACATTCCCTTGTCCTCACTACCACACTTCCATGGTATGTCAACAAAATACCCTGAATCATTTTTATTTGAATTTGACATATTGTGTAGGAGTTATAACTACACTGACAATGCTAAAAAATAAAAAAAATTCGCAACTACGCTTAAAGATTCAACACTGAGGTGGTTTATGAGTCTAGGAGAACATACTATTTTGTCTTGGGATGGTATGAAGGAGACCTTTCTCTAGAAAAACAAAGATTACTGCAGACTTAGGGATGCTAGGAATGAAATATTCAAAATGTAGCAATCTGAAGAAGAAAGCTTGGAAGATTACTTACAGAGGTTCATATACAACTACCAAAAGACTAAGAAATTTTCCTTAGACACAGCTTCAGTTAGGACTATATTTTTAAAGGGTGTGAGGGATGATTTCTTTGAAGTACTAAACCTCATGATTTTGGGATATGTGTACCAAAAGTCATTTGCAGACATAACAGAGTATTGTAAAATACTCCCGCAGCCAGGCCAAAACTGGAAAAAGTGTAAGGGATCCTACAAACAGAAGTGTTAAACCCACATATGGAGGTGTCACTAGGATTAAAATGGGAAATCTATTAGAAAAATTCAAAACAAATATCCTAAACACCATCAATTCCCAACTTGATACTATTAAAATTAAAAGAAAACAAGAGGAAGAAAATGTTGCGTTAGCAATTTTCTGTCATCGGTGTTGGAAAAAGCACCCTAAAAAGGAATGCCCCCTTATTGTTATTGAAATTTGTGGTCTCTGCGTAGAGGATCATCCTACTAATGATTTCCCTTCTCTACCTGGACTTAAGGCCATATTCAAGGGAGGAAGAGAACCTGAAACATCCTACCCCCCTAGGAGACCATGGAGACAACAAATTCCCAACATGTTTACAGACCCAACTACACAATACCCACAACAACAATGGGTGCCTCCCATGTCTTATTCTCAATGGCCACCACAATACCCAAAAACCCAACCTTGGAAACAAGGGTGGAGAGGACCTGCATATGGGAATGTTCCCTTCTAGCCAACAAATTTTCCCACCTATCCACAATACCCTTCAAATATTTCCTAGCTGCTCCCAAGATTTAATCCCCCTTCTCTTCTTCCACATCCACAGTTTCATCAACAACTTGCACTGCCGATGAATCCAAATATGCAGCAACAAATGCAAGCTACACTGATTCAAAACCCCCCTTGACCTACCCCTATTCCTGCACATCCCTAATCCAAATAATAGGCCAACACAACCTGTACAAATTCTTGAAGTACAAAACTTCTCCACTTATGTAATAACGCCAGCTCCATTTAATGGAATTGAGTTAAGGTAAGGGAGGGTTGTAAACAAAACAAATCCTACTATGGTTATCGAAGAAGAACAAGTAGATAATCACACAAATCAAGAAGAAGAACAAATAGATGTCCAAATAGTTCAAAGAGAAGAACAAATGACTAATTTATTAAATGAAGAAAGAAACACCCCGATACCACAGGAAACTCCTTCTCCCAACTCCCTTGCAATAGAAACACCTCAGAAAATAAATCCTCCTTATATAGAAAGGCTACTTGTAAATAAATCTGAGGAACCTCTAGGACATAATCTAGAGACTGAACATAGATATATATGTGTGAAGATCCCACTACTATAGGACATCAAGGACATACCTATCTATGCTAAATATTTAAGGGACCTTTACATTAAAAATCCAGGGAGAAAGAGGAAGGAGCCTCTTGTCATACAGGTGGTGGGGCAGTTTTCAGAGTTTATAACAAAAATGCCATCTAAGTATAGTGATCCAGGGAACCCAATGGTAACCATAGAAATTAATGGTGTTTCCTTACCTAACACGCTGATTTATCTAGGGGCAGTAATAAATGTGATGTCAATAAACACCATGAAAACATTGCAACTAGATCACCTAAGACCAACACAAACTTTGTAGGAGCTTGCAGACAAATCAGTCATCACCCCAACAAAAAGTTTAGATGATATAACAATTACTTTGGCCTCTTGGGAATACCCTTTGGATTTCTTAGTAATTCATCCCAAATCCTCCAAACCAGGACACCCAGTAGTACTTGGTCGACCTTGGTTGTCCACTTCTGATGCATTTATTAGTTGTTGATCTAGAGAGAAGACAACTTCCAATGGCACTCAAAGCCAAAAAATTATCCTTTCCCCCCCCGCCCAACCAGCCACTGAATTTCCTCTCTGGTTAAAGAATCCCTATGGGGAGCAGGACTGTACTCATCCCTTGTTAACACTTGAACAAGTAAAAGGAGTACAAGAGAAAACTAAAGAAATTTTTTAAGTCTATTCTTGGCTGATTCAACATGCATTCAATATCCTCAATCTTTCCCTAACTACACGCATATCTTTAGCCCCGGATTTCAAGAAATTTGGCACCCTTCCACTTCTACAGTAGCCATTGTTTCACAAATAGAGGAAGGGAAAGAATCATATTTTCAAGTCATTGAAATCATTCTTGGAAAGTCCTTATATATCAATGGTAGCTTAGAAACAGATCAACAACAGAAGTTGATACAAATGATTCAAGGGAAATCTAATGCTTTTGCATGGGATTACTCTGACATGAAAGGGATCCACCCAGACACCTGTATGAATCATATCTACACTAATGATCAAATCAGACTTGTTCAGCAGCCCCAAAGAAGAATGAATCCATCCTTGAAAGATATAGTAAAAGAAGAACTCCAGAAACTCTTGCAAGCTAATTTCATTTACCCTATATCAAATAGCAAGTGGGTCTCCCCATTAGTTACTGTACCTAATAAAAATGGTAAATGGAAGATTTGTGTGGACTTTCGAGAATTAAACAAGTCTACCTATATAGACTACTTTCCCTTGCCTTTCACAGATCAGGTCTTAGACACTTTGTCTGGGAAGAGATATTTTTCTTTCTTGGATGGGTTTAGTGGTTACAATCAAATCCAAATTTCACCAGAAGATCAAGATAAGACCACATTTACCTACCCCTGGGGGACCTATGCCTATAGGGTTCTTCCTTTTGGTTTATGTAATGCCCCTGCTACCTTTCAAAGGGTTGTCTTGGCTATTTTCTCTGATTTGACCAATGATTGTGTGGAAGTCTACATTGATAACTTCATGGTGTATGGGGATGATTTCCAACATGCATTGGATAATTTGGTGAAAGTACTGGTTAGGTGTAAAGAGACCAACCTTTCGCTCAATCACAAAAAATCTAGAATGTTTCTCACTGAAGGAATTTTTCTAGGTCATCACATCTCTGGTACAAGAATAAGAGTGGACCCTACCAAGATTGATATTATTTCCCAAATTATGATTCCTGGCTCACAAAAGGAAGTCATAAGTTTCTTAGGGCATGTTGGCTACTATAGGAGGCTCATTCAAAACTATACAAACCTAACTTCCCCCCTATTCAAACTATTGACAAAATATGTTGAATTATGTTGGAATGAACAATGTCAAATCTTCTTTGAAATCTTAAAAACAAAGCTATCAAGTGCGCCTGTTTTGAGAGGACCAAACTTGTTTCTTCCTTTCCATATTTTCATAGATGCCTCAGACACCACTTTGGGAGTTGTCTTAGGAAAAAGGGAAGGGAAGATTCCCTATGATATATACTTTGTCAGCAAGAATCTCTCACCTACTGAGGTAAACTACACTATCACGAAAAAAGAATTTTTGTCAGTAGTACATGCCATCAACAAATTTAGACACTATATAACAGGATACGAAGTTTTTGTGCACACTGACCACTCAGCTATCAGATTTTTAATGAACAAACCTATTGCAAATCCTAGAGTGACTAGATGGTTGTTACTACTACAAGAATTCAATATCACTATCATTGATAGACCTGGAAGAGATAATTTGGTTGTTGATTTCTTGTCTAGACTTGTTCATGTAGGTGACAGTACTCCAATAGATGATGATTTTCTAGATGAGAATCTATTTTCCATTTCTACTTACACCCCTTGGTATGCAAATGTAGAAAATTATCTTGTAACAAGAAAGCTACCTCAAAGTATGTCATCCAGAGAAAAACAAAGAATTATTCAGCTAAGTGCCAATTATATGTGGCATGAGGATTGCTTATACCGAACTGGACTTGATTTGGTAATCAAAAGATGTGTTCGGGAGGACGAGATGAAGGATATATTCAGATCTTGTCATGATGGCCCATGTGGATGCCATTTTTCTGATAAAAGGACAACATACAAGATTTTATAGTATGGCTATTACTGGCCAACCATTTTTAAAGATGCAAATAAATATGTGGCCAGCTGCGATGATTGCCAAAGAATGGGAAAACCTACTGTAGTTGATAAAATGCCTCTCCAATCCCAAGTAGTGATCAAACCCTTTGAAAAATGGGCCTTAGATTTTGTAGGACCTATCAACCCCATGTCCCGCAAGAAAAAATACATCTTAGTTTGCACAGATTATGTGACAAAATGGGTAGAAGCCAAGGATTTGTATTCATCCAATGAACAATCTATTGTAGAATTTCTCTTTGAGGAAATTTTTACTCGTTTCATTATACCTCTGGAAATAGTCACTGACCAAGGAACGAAATTCACCTCAAATTTTCTCAAAGCTCTTATTGAACAGTATAGGATCAAACATAGAAAATATTCTCCCTATCACCCCCAAGCAAATGGCCAAGTAGAATCGACCAATAAAGTGATAGAATCCATCCTCACTAAGACTATTCAACTACATCACAAAGACTAGGTAGATAGGTTTCCTGAGGCCTTGTGGGCCTATAGGATATCTTGGAGGAATACAACATGCCATACACCTTATGAGTTGGTGTATGGGAAGTAGGTACTACTTCCCATAGAATTTTAGGTAAAAACCTTCAGAACTGCCATACAATTAGGGATGGATCTAAATGAAGCTAAAAAACAGAGACTGTTACAATTAAATGAGCTTGATGAGATAAGACAAGATGTTGTACAAAGAACCACCCTGATACAAGAGAAAAGGACCAAATGGCACGACAAGTACATCAAAAAGAAGTCCTTTCAGTTAGGAGATTGGGCCCTCCTTTATGATAGTAGATTGAAAATTTTTAAGGGTAAATTGTCTACTAGATGGTTGGGGACCCATGAGGTTGATACAGTTTATGAAAATGGTTCAGTAAGAATAAATACCATCGATGAGAATCAGGCTTCCTTTGTCATAAATGGGAATCAACTAAAGGTTTATCATAAGCCTCTATCAAAAGAGAATTTTGTCCAAAATGTTCTTCAGAGTTCCAAAATGCAACTGGTAAGAAAGAGGGTTTATCCTCTTGTTGACCTACCACAGTAAGTTCAATTGTATAAATTCATTTATCCATGTACATAGGTGTGTCATTAGATAGAGATTCTCTTTTATTTTTCTGATATAATTAACAAAAACAAAAAAATAAGTTGGTTGTGTTCCCATGTATATAGACGAATAAGGAGGACATTGACCAGATGGAGTCTTCTTTAAGTTTTTCAGAATCTTGAAAATTGAAAGCACCGGCGAGAAGGAACTAGCCCGGGCTCGAGAAAAATCCACGGGATAGTATAAAGAGTTTTCTTTAATTTTTTCAAACTATTTAAAATTGAAAACACCGGTGAGTAGGAATTGACCTGGGCTCGAGAAAAATCCATGGGACAGTATAAAGAGTTTTCTTTAAGTTTTTTAGACTCTTTAAAATTGAAAACACCGGCAAGTAGGAACTGACCCGGGCTCGAGAAAAATCCACAGAAAAATACTAGTTAGGATTATCATTGTTATTTTTTTGGTAATAAAGAGGAAGTACCAGCAGGAGCTATGATTACCTTGGTTCCAAAAGAAGAGGGTTCTATAAATATTAACAATTGATCATCCAATTTCTAGAATACCCTCCTGTCAAAGAGTTCTTGTTGTGGTATTCGTATGCAAAATCAGAATTCCTAAGTTTTGGTGTTTTTTCCATCTACATGGTTTTTCAATCGAATCTAATCACATAACACCAGTTGTTTCTACAAGTCATTGCCACCAGAATCTGTGTCAAAAATATCTTAAGAACCAAAAAAAATGTTCATCTTTGTGCTTATCCAACACCAATGATCACTTCTATGTTCATATGGTACCAATGTTCATCATTGCGCTAAAAAATCTCACTGATCTTATCCGGTACTGAACCCCATCTGATATTTAAGAAGGGACCTTGCACTATTCTGGTACTAATTACAACTCTACACACAGATGATTCGACACTCAGATAATCTGGTACTCATATGATCCTGTACTAATTTAAAATCTACACATAGGTGATCCAGTACTCAAATGATCTAGTACTAGTAAGGATGTGACCGATAACTCTAATCATATTTCCAAGTTGTTGCACAATTATTAAGTGATAGGACATACACATTCAACGTTTTTTTCGTTTTATTAGAGAAATTAGACTAAATGTGCATTTAAACATCTGGTTACTCTTGTATCATGACACACCCCCTTTTTTCACAAACTTTTCTAAAATCCTTGACCACATTTCCATAAGGAGAATATGTCCCTATTCCCCGAAATGCTAAGAGTGCAAGGTCATTATGTCTCTTACCGGATCAAAATCGTGCTGCATCTCTCTATCTGGTAAATAGACCTCATAAACCTATGATTTTCTATTGTGCTATGTGAAATGACTCGAACCATATCTCTAAGCATGTCAAATAATGATCTCAGCCGATTTCACACTCACGAGTCCCGATCATAATGACTACACCCCTTATATTCATTTAACACTCTCGTTTCCCATGAGTCTGTAAGTCATTAGTATATTTGACCGGCCTCACCATATCATCATGATTGTCGATGTGACCATTGTAAATTACACCTCTATTTATCAATTCTCCTCTAGATGGCTCTTCTCTCTAGATAAGCGTTATTTATCGTTGTTGTCACACCACCTACAACCCGTGCCTTCATATTCCTTTCATATTTTCCCCCATCCAGTATTCTATCACAGTCTACATTATCTAGTACTCTACCCTCAATCCTCTATCCATGCCTCATACACTCGAGAGAATTGTTTAAGCTAGCATGGGGGTCAACATACATGAGCCCATATTTCAAATATATAGGAAAACAATAGAATATCAAACTTGCAAGGAAAAATATGAATAGGCAGTGTGGGTTCCATTTTTGGAAAAATTTAAAGGCCATCATGAGAGAATTTCTCTTGCCTTTGTGCAGACATGTGATGGAGACAGTGTGTAGTTTGGAGACATGAAGCTAAAAATTATAGAAGCCACTATAGTAGAAGTTACAGGTCTCCCTATGGTTGCAGAAAAATACTTTAAGATGGTGATCGTCGAAAGGAAACTTTGTCAGAGATTCCTCAAGCTAGAACATAAATACCCCGATTGGACCAAGGGCATCCCTCGAAGCTTCGTCAAAGAGGAATATTGGATGATGCTCATAATTCTGTAGAAATTCCTCACCTGCAAAGGAAGGTATGCAGTAACCTTCATTTATCATTTGAATATTTTATCACGTTTCGAGGGAGGACCACAACTTGATTTTCCTCACATCCTATGGATGAGTTTAAAGAATATGGTGAGAGGAGTGAGGTTAGTTTCCAAGAAACTAGAAACTAGCCTTCATAACCATGGTTTAATAAAACTTTTGGTTGTTCATGCTTTGAGGACACAAGGTGGTAGTTGGAAGAAACTAATCCAACTGAATTTCTCCCAAGAAAGAATATCCAAATCTATTGAAACATAGGAGGCAGGGATACACAGTGAGGGTTCAAGAAAAAAGGAAAAGAAAGAAAAAAGGAAGACATCAGGAGGTAAAGAAGACACTTTTACATCCAGCTCATCCCAGCCCATTGAGAAATCAGTGACAAATTTCTGTTGTAGGGGGTTCTACTACATCGAGGAAGAGGAAAGCCACCCAATCCCATAAAATAAGTCTTATATTTATTCATAAATATAAAGGATAAAAGGAAGACACTGAGCTAGGGGGATGATTAGACAACGTTCCTGAAGAAATCATGGAGGTATCAGCCAGCCAAGTAGAGAAGACCCTTGACCTGAATATACAGAACAAGAAAATGTCTGCACAATCTAGAGTATCTGGCTCAATCGTGCATCCTAAAGATAAACTATCATAGAGTAAGAAATGAAAGAATAAGGAGATAGATCAACATGATATTTTACAGGAAGCAACAGTAAAAAATCCTCCCGAATCTGTTAAGAAATTGGGAAATATCCTTGAGGTAGTTACTCTATCTTCCCAAAAACTGGTTGGTCAATTAAAGGAAACTGATAAGGTGACGAGCATGGACAAAAAGAAGCTTGAAAGGGAGAAGACATAAAGGGAACAAATTCCAGAACCTACACCTCAATCTTCCAGGGTAGAAATAAGGGTCGGTCAGTAGAAGAAGACTCCAAAATTTACAACTCAGGACCTCAAGATGAAAGTCAAAGAGACATAGTAGAGACAACTGTCCAGGCCTACCACTGTTATTAAAAGAAAAAAGAGGAAGTTGTTTGAGGAGAGTTCTACCCCTGTCAACAAATATAAGGAAATATTTCTCCCCATACAAAGGACCACCAGAAGCATGGCCAAGCAGGTGACAGTTCCAAATATATCTTGTCTTCAAGGAGAACCCATGGATATTCTGAGTTCTCCAGAGAAAGGAAATGACTGTGGAGATATAGTAAGTGAAACAGAAGGGTTGGTAACAGATAATTTGAGGGGTCTGAGAAAACAAAAAGAAGCTTGTGAGGACGTGACTAAGGAAGCAATCATATCTAGCCCAGACAAGTCCATGAACAAACAAAAATTGATAGAAAATATTGAGAGGTTGAAGAAAGAAATCGAAGAATACAAGGTATTAGACAGACACATCAAGGCAGAGAATTCACAATTGAAAGAACAATATGTAGAGGTCTCTTCCAGACTCAACAACGTCTTATGATTGATCCAATACACTAGGGTAATCAAGAAGGAACTGAGGAGTGAAGTTTTTGGTTTTAACATCCTGCAACTAGATAAATGACAGAGAAGGATTCAATTTTGCAGAAAGTTTTTGGGTATCAGTTTTTGATGATGTTGCATGAGGACATGTAATACCTTTATCATCGGGGAAATGTTGAGTCTCTATTTTGACATGTATAATTCCCTATATTACCTTGTATCCAAGCCTTGTTGCCTATGTTATAAGCCCATACTTGACTATTTACTCCCAAACACATGCCTAATGACCCAGTTCATGTTCAAAAAAGGTAATTGATGATTTAAAGAATATTTTGTTTAACTTTATTGAATTAATTCGATTAAAGTGTTTTATTTTGTATAGTCCTAACGGTTTGACTCATGAGAAGCCTATTCCGGTACTTGTGCCATTCCAGTACTATAAGTCATCATGCATTCTGGTACCAAATCTATTTTGGTACCCAAGGAAGTTTTGATCCAGTACTATCTGCTCCGCATCCATTTTGGTACCAAGTCATGCGCTATTCTAGTACTATCTGCTCTGCATCCATTCTAGTACCTAGATTCGTGATTGTGTGCATTCCGGTACCAAAACCTCTGTTTCCAGAATGCATTAGTTGGACCAGTCTGATGATGAAGATTTTGAGAAGACAGTTGGACCGAAGCTTCCAAATTAGTTTTGAATATTACGAGGGACACCATCACTCATGCACTTCGTGTCATGAGGATGGAGTCGATTCCTAGAGATTTGATGAAAATATCAATTGTAATATCTTTGAAATTGTTTAATGTTTATCCATAAATATTGATAGTATCAACTTACCT
>SNQJ01S0200036.1:13854-27400 GCA_010110895.2 Picea sitchensis | reverse complement strand
CTGAAGCTACCCCTATTGTTGAAATAGGAAGGAGGAAAATTTTATTATCAACACAACAAAGTTCTCTTAGGAAAACATTATCTAATTCTGCCAGTTCACCTTTATTACCCATACCTATCACTTTCAACATGACATCTGCGGGTAGTGGTAGTGGCACCGGAGGTCCCTCCTCCTCGTAACCTTCTGCTTCATCAATAATTGGTAGTATCTACAGTCATCAAGTCCCTATTCAATCCACTACCAATCCTGCTAACGTCATAAAGAAATATGGACTTTTTCAATTAGAGGAAGATGTGACAACCACCCCATGGCACGTATCTTCTCCCTTGAATCTTGCACCAGCCACTCACCTATTACCAAAATTCAAGGAACATTTACCTAGTTTTTCGGGAAATGGTAGCATTACTACAAACGAACACCTGGTAGAATTTTCTAATTCTTGTCATAACATAGGAGCTAACGATAACGACACTTGCATGCGTTTATTTGTCAATTATCTCAAAGGTAAATCTGCAGTAGATTGTTTTGACCTTCCTCCCAAAATCCTTTCCACTTGGGAAGAATTGGTTTATGTCTTCAAGTCCACTTATGGACAGCCCAAGAGTCCAGCTGAGAATTTGAGGGAATACAATAACATTTCCTACAAGGATGGTGAGACCATTAAATATTTTAACCTTCGCTTCACCAAATTATATAATCAAATCCCTGAACTAATCCGTCCTCAAAATCAGGCGGCTTTCATGCATTATTATAATGCAATACCTTCTCCTTATCATCATAGACTTGAAGAGAAGGTTATTGAAAATCCTCGTTCTGCCCTTCAGATGTGCCTAGAATATGAAGAGAAACTCAAAAGAATGGGTCTCCCTAAGGGATAATTGGTCAAGCAAACAGACATGTCTTCCCTCCTACAACTCGTTCAAGATATGAATATTAGGATGATAGCCTACGAACGAAAAGGAAATTCCTCTTCCCCTTCCCCCATGGAATATTTTTCTTCCTTATCACCTTTTAGGAATACTGATGAAAACACTTTTCATTCAAAGGCCATAATGGCTCACAGTGGGTGTAACTTTTGTGAAGAAAATCATGAAGAAAATACTTGCGAAGTTAAGAAAAATGCTAGAGATAAGATCTTTGGCAAAAGGCCCAATACCACGATCGTTGTTTTAGATTGAGTTGAACTAGAATATGTTATGGTAATCAATATCATGAATAAATCTTACACTGCCAAGGGAAAATATGACTTTCCCCGCACTTCTTCCACCCCAAGATCATATTCTCAAAGTGTTGATACACAAGTTGTCAGAACTTCGGATAATCAAGGAGTGTTTTATCCTCTTCCCTCTTCTAAGTATAATATCCTTAATAAATTGGCTAATATAAAAGTTGATGCTACTCTTTTGGACATGGTTGTCATCCCAGAACAACATAAGCATCTCAAAAACTTTAAGGAAGGTAAAATTTCTACCATAGCTAATCTATTTGAAGAGTCAAAGGAAGAGGATTCAACTGTAAATAAGATAGGTGTAAATAATTTTAGGAACCCTGTAAAAAAAACCCATTCCTATATCTCTATAAAAATCATGGATAAAATAGCTCATTGTTTCCTAATTGATGGTGGGTCTGGTCCAAGTGTAATGTCTAAAATTATCATGGAAGAGATTGGCTTGTCTTGCACTAACGGAAATTCTAGAAGCATGCTCTCTTATAATAATTTGTAGCAATCAACTATAGGTGAAATCAAGGATGTAACCTTAGTTTTGTGCGCACATCCCAAGATAAGAAAAACCCTCAACATCCAAGTAATTGATATGTTGGTGAGTAACTATTCAATTATTTTAGGAAGAGATTGGCAAGATTTAACCGGTGGATACCTTTCACTTGATGGAACACATTTGTTTGTCCCTCGAAATGGAAATAACATTATAGTCATTAGGGAAGGAAGAATTTCACCGTATATAGAGAGCATTCCCCAACCTAATGTAAACTATCCCGAAGAATATTTTGGAGTGTACTCTATCTTTGTTGATGAGGGTGACACTATGCTTGAACCAGTTGATTTAGATGATGGCATGTGGCACATGCATTTCGATGGCTCATGTTCAAATGAAGGTAATGGAGCCGACATCATTCTATATTCTCCTATAGGTAAAATCCACAATGTTTCTTATAGGTTGGAATGTTTTTGCACAAACAATGTCACCGAGTTTGAGGCCTTATTGTTAGGCATCAAAAATGCATATAACCTTGGTTGTGGCCACCTTACAGTTTTTGGGGATTCTGAACTTGTTGTGAATCTTGTACATAAGATTTATTCACTAAGCAATAAGTTACTTAAATGTTATACTCAAGTTGTTTGAATGCTCATTTCAAATCTGTTATCGTTTAACATCACTCATGTTACAAGGGAACTTAAATCAATGGTTGATAGGTTAGTTGTTTTTGCAGCATCCCCTACATGACATATTTTACCTCAAAGACCTGATTGTACATTTCAATCTCTATATCGTCCTCACATCCCTGATAACATAGAATCATGGCAAGTTTTCCCGAATGACAAAGGAATTTGCGCTTTCATACAAAATGAATCATTTAAGCCCAAATAAATCATCTCTATTGAAGATGACAAATTTCCTAAAGGCTTGACTCCTCTCAAAGGTTCAATTTTTGTCAAGTGATGTAGGCAACAAAGAAACACATAAGGAAGAGGAGTCGAAAAGGAAAGTTGGTGATACCATTTCCTTGAATATTGGGACATCTGAATCTCAAAATATCATTAAATTAGGTGCCCAATGTTCGGACGAAGAGAAAGCGAAATTCAAAGAATTACTTTGTGAATTTCAAGATGTTTTTGTCTAGTCATACGAGGATCTTCATAGTTTTGATCCTTCTCTCATACAACATGTCATTCCTATCAAGGAAGGAATAAAACCAGTTAGGAAAAAACAAAGACCTATTAACCCTGCGCTCGAAGCCACTATTAGAAAAGAATCGGAAAATTTGTTAAAAGTTAATACAATCTTTCCAGTGAAGTATTCTGACTGGGTTTTAAATTTGGTCCATGTTCGTAAAACTACTGGTCAGATCAAATTATGTGTCGATTTCCACACATTGAATAGAGAAAGTATCAAAGACCATTTTCCGCTTCCTGATATGGAAATGATTTTACATGTTGCAGGGTCTCAAATGATGTCCTTACTTGATGGTTTTTCTAGGTATAATAATATCAAGGTAAAAAGGATTGATAGGTATAAAACCACATTTACCACACGTTGGGGCACATTTGCTTATGAACGCATGTCTTTTGGCTCGTCTAATCCAGGTGCCACCTTTCAAAGAGATATGAAGATATATTTTGACGACTTAATCAGTAAGATTATCCAAGTTTATCTTGATGATTTGACTGTTTATTATAAAAACTAGTTCATTTTGGTCATCTTAGAAAAGTTCTCATGCGCTGCAGAAAATTTGGCATTTCTTTAAATCCCTCCAAATATATTTTCGGCGTCATGAGGGGAAATCTCCTCGATCATATTATCTCTGATTCAGGAATAAACATAGATCCCGAGAGGATTACTTCCATTTTAAACCTCCCTTCCCCCACCTCTAAGAAAGAAGTTCAAGGTTTCATGGGCATTATTAATTTTGTCCGTAGATTTGTTCCAGATTTTGTTGTCATGGTTAAACCAATCCATAATATTCTGAAGTAGGATCGTTCTTTTTCTTGGACAGATGATGTCGAGAATTCTTCCCTTAGGATCAAGAAAGCAATCAATTCCTCCTCGGTTATGGTGAAACCATATTTTGATAAATACTTTGCCATATATACCAATTCCACCAAGTAAGCAATTTTTGGTATCCTCTTACAAAGTGATGACCAAAAAAATGAAAAACTTGTAGCTTACATGAGTCATAGTTTATCGGATGATGAGATCAAATATTCTTATATTGAGAAACATGCTTTTTCTCTTGTCAAGCCTATAGAAAAAAATTATCATTTTATTTTGGGAAAACATATGCAGGTAAAAGTCCCTTTGTCTATTGTCAAGTTTCTTCTTTCACAAACTTATCTCTCAAGAAAACTCGCACATTGGCTTGCCAAAATTCAGGAGCATGATTTGACGATCATGACTTCGAAGACAATCACGGGATGATACCTAGCCCTTCACTTAGCTTAGCACCCTGAACCAAGTGAAGATTTTGATGACCAAGATAATCCTCTTTCACTATTGTTTTATATTGAAAATCAGAATCTCCCCCTATCTGAGCATCCTTGGTATAAAAATATGGTGTATTATTTGCAGTATCAAAAGTGTCCAAATGGGTTGGATCCTCACTAGAGAAGGAGACTTTTCCTTGAAGCTTCCAAGTATATCATTTTAGGATACTTTTTGTTTAAGAGGTTTGTTGATGGTTTGTTACTTCGATGTGTAAATGATAAAGAAGCACATAAGTTATTACTCGAAATCCATGGATCATCAGCTTTTGTCATTCACATCGGTGGTCATTTTTATATTAAGGCTACTACTTTCAAGATCATAAGAAATGGTTACTATTGGCCTTCGATATTTCACGACTCATATAAATTTGCAAGATCGTGTGATAATTACCAAAAATTCGTTGGAAAAGAATGCCTCTATTGAAGAACACACCGCYCACAMTAAGAGGGGGGGTGAATTAGTGTGTGGACTATTCTAACTTTTTCTTCTTTCAAGTTACCAGTTAAAACATAATTGAACAGATTAATAACAATCAAATCATAATCACAATGGACACAGAGACACTAGATGTTTGTATAAGATTTTGTATAATTGATATGAACATAGTGATATGAATATATGTGAAAGAGGATTTTATTTTAGCACCAACTAATTGTTTCAGCACCAACTGAGGTAAGGAGCACCAACTCCTCGGAGAGCACCAACTCTCAGCGCAAGACCCATCTTTCCGATAGAACCCAGTCTGTCCAACTAGAGTTTATTCAACTCCAGTAGTAGTGATCCATTATAGAATCAATTCGATCTTATGATTAGAGGTATATCATAAGACACTCATCACCTCATTTCAGCTTCTCTCTGTAATTCACATTTTCTTTCCTCTGATATCTTATTGGAATTTGCTTCAGCTTTTGATCTTTTGTTCTGAAGTGAAAATACTCACTTCTTCTCAAAATTCTTCCTTGATTATATACTCTTCAAATAGTGTGAGTGTGACACAATTGTGTCCCTTCATTTCGACCATCATGCATCTTCGATTAATCAATCGTAATTATTTTTTATTTATTTTACCATGAAGGTTTTTCATAAATTGATCACAGTCATGGATCAATTTAATCCTTTATACTCGATCCTGAATCTTTGTTATATTCACAGAGACTAGATTCCGTGGAGGCACTTCCTTCAAACCATCACATATGACCATGCGTTACAGAACCACGTGCTTTACCAATTATAGCGACATATTATAATTTTCTTTTAAAAAACTCTTATAACATATGACCAACGGCAGTGATCAAGAGCTAAGTGAGACAAGAGCTTGAGCGTTTATCATTTCAACTTTTACGATTCGATCTTCTGATTGACGGAATTTCGACACTTTTCCCTTTGGGTCTTCTTGACTTCCAACCTTTCAAATCTCCCGAAAATGATATCGCCGAACAGATCGGACGGTTCACATTTATCACGCAGAGTCAAATCAATGGTCAGCTTTAAACCTTACACTCATCCGTTCAGTGCTAAATATGATGGATATGACTTAAGCAAGAATTGAGATTGATGGCCACCATTTACTCTGAGTCTTCGGACTTTGGAGATTTCAAATCCTAACCCCTTCTTATCTCCGGAGTGTTCACCTATTGTGTGAGTCATCAACGATGGGACCACTTGTTGTTGGTGAAAGTTTCCAGTTACACTATCCTTCCACTGAGTAGATCGAAGGTCGAGGACGCTCGCAAAGTGATCTCCAGATCGGACATCTCGTGTTCAGTTTGGACCTCCGACATTTGGGACTTCGGGACATTGGGCGAGTGCGGTGGTAAAAATTCTCGAAGCTAAACTCTCGGAGTGACGTAACTTCTTATGTCACTTGATGACGTGTCACGAGACGAGTAGCTTCCATGTATCACTCATGTTTGTGATTTTCATGTACCTGAAATGTCGAATCAACTTGACACTTGTCAGTGTCTGATTGTGCCATGTGTCATTGTTGATGTGGATCCTCATGTGGCACATGCTCTTCTCCTGGATCTAACGGCTATCCAAACTCTCGGTGTTTCTTAGATCGACGACTGAGACCAACTTCGGATCTTCGTCCTTCAGTACTTCATAAATTTTGACATTTCAAACTCCTAAAGCAATTCTCCCGAAGTGATGTAACTCGCTTACGCCACTTGTTTACATGGCACGAGCCAATTTCCTCTTGATACTTGTCATCTTTTGACTATGCCATGTGCACTTGCTGATGTGGTCTTCCACGCATCCTTGCTGACAAGGTTTGTTGGTGTGGATCTCCCACACGTCCTTGCTGACGAGGTTAGTTGGCGTGGATCTCCCACACATCCTTGTTGATGTGGTCTATTGACCAACAGTCTGAATCCAACGATCCTTGTTTATCCTCCAAATCCAACGATCCTTATTCACTTCAGATTTCTAGGCTCCGAGTATTTCAAATCTCAAACTGACGGAGCATAAGTTCCTCACATCTGTAGACCTGTAGTGAAGTATGTTTGTTCAATCAGGATCTAGGATCAACGGCTCGATCTGTTTGCGATGCAGATCTTGTGGCTTATCTTGTCCTTCCACTTTAACACGATCCGACGGCTGACGGGTATTCAGCTCATCAAAATATCAACCTTTTAGCCCCGCTTATCCTATCCTTCCACATTGAGATGATCCGACGGTTGTGGATATTCTTGAAGCAGATCAACGGTCGACGATGATTGTGGAGCTACAACTTGTGAGTGATTTAATTTTCCTTTCAATCTCCACAATCTATCCCTGCCATAGATTTGTGATTGCACATCCGACGGTCATGATTTAATCTGACTTAAATTGGTCCTTAGTTGGATCAACTGCAGTCGTAGATCGTTGAAGCTGTGTGATCTGATGATCTATATGGATTGCGATATTGTAACTAGCAAGTGGTTTAATTCTACTTTCGCTCCCCATAATTCATTCCTGCCATTGATGGCTTGCAGATCCGACGGTCACTATATTTCAACAGTACTCAAGCCTATGGTCACTCATATGACTGGTGCATGTTGTATTAGATGATCAACATGGTCAGCCTCTTGATCGGACGGCTATTGAGGCTTCTCACTCTGATCGGACGGTTGTTGAGCTACGCTTTTCCTTCCGATTTTTGATCTCTACGTTTGCTAACCCTCCTGAGATTTTATCATAGGAACATTGTTGATCCTGTCGTGATCAACAATAATCACGAATTTCTTCTGCTACCTGATATACTGTGTAATGCGCTCCTCCTTCTGATCTCTGATCTTCAAACTATTCACTTCTCCTGTTTTCTCCTCCTCCTGAGCTTGCGCTATCAATCTCTGCACATTATTTAACATCTTCTACTAACTGATATACTTGTTTAGATCAATGACAATCTCATCTGAGGTAATTCATCATTAACAATAGATCATCACATCGATTGTTGACATTAATGACAATATATCCAACATCTATGCCATGCCTTTACAGCCCGTCATTCTGGATTTCCCTTTTTCTAAATGGGGCCTAGGCTTTGTTGGTCCTATCAACCCTCCATCTTCTATAGGGCATATCTTTATTTTGACATCCACAGATTACTTTATTAAGTGGACTGATTTTGTTCCTATTAGAAACGTGCGGGATGAGCAGGTAGTTTCTTTCCTAGAATCTAATATATTTTCCAGATTCGGCATCCCATTAGACATCATTATAGGCAATGGCCCAGCCTTCATTTATGCAAAATTGACCCAATTTCTGGCTAAGTTAGGGGTCAAACATTTCACTTCATCTGCTTATTACCCTCGGGGAAATGGGAAAGTAGAGTCCACTAACAAGAATTTGGTTAGGATCATAAAGAGAATCATAGAAGACAAACCTCGCCAGTTGCACACACTTCTCACTTATGCTCTCTAGGTAGACTGCACAACCACCAAAGAAAGTACAGGCTTTAATCCCTTTTAGCTCATATATGGCCAAGAGACTATTCTTCATACTGAGCTAGATATTTCCTCCTTACGGTTGATGTTACATATTGAAGAATTAAATTCTTCTAATGTTCCCCAAAGGATAAATGGATTGTTAGCCCTGGAAGAACAAAGAAATTTTGCCTTGGAGAACATAAAAAGAAGGCAACAAATGGTGAAAAGGTATTTTAACAAACAAGAAAACGTTGTTGAATTCAAGATTGATGACAAAGTCCTACTATGGGACTCGACCCATGTTGAAAGAGGGAGACATTCTAAATTCCAAAAAGTATGGCTAGGTCCTTTCAAAATCGTTTTTTTCCTAGGCACAAACTCATACCTTCTAAAGGATTTGGAGGAGTGATTGTTCTCTTACAGTACTAATGGTTCTCACCTGAAACATTATGTGGAACCAGCTTGATCATTAACGCTTTGTGTAAACATGACTATTTTATATAGTCTTTTATCTTATGTTTTCTTTTTACATTGGTTTGTTGAGTTTTTAATTTCTGTTGTTTTTTTCGCGTAATCATCAGAAATAGAGTCTGGATCAATTTTTCCATAAAAATGTCATTCTGTAAGTATTGTTGATCGATGAAAATAAAATACATACAGTTGTCACGATGTCCTCTTTTCAATACACCGTTGAAATAGCTTTTTTCTTTCAATATTGTTGTAGTATAATTGGTTTTGTATTATTCCTTGTTTCTACTATCCCTTTCTTCCCTCCATCCTGAGATTCAAGAGCATATCATAAGCATTCTCCTTAAAGGTATAAAAATAATTATATGTTATGTCTTATTCGATTTTTATGCATACAGGACCATCTCCCCTCATACATATCACTTTCCATAAGCTATTCCCCGAAGTCCCGTCTCATTATTTCCCTTAAACCATTTTTCCCCCTATTCCATAACTATCCTTTTTAGCAGTTTTTTATCACCTACTTCTACCATTCAACAAAACCAAACATTATGAGTTATGAATTTGTTGAGAACATATTTCCCTGTGGAGTCTCCAATTTGTTGACACCCAAAAAGTGCAACATGGAGTCCCTGAATGCAAATGCTTTCCAATGCCTTATTACTTATATATATTTAATAATATACTAAATAGGTGGGACCCCTTTATGTGAATAATGATGAAAGACATTTTTAAAATTTGCGCTCATGACTACCTTGCAAAGATGATTCTACAGTTTGAGAATAAACCCAAGACTTTGAAACCACTTTCCATGTGAAATGGACGAATGATGGGTGTGTTGGAAATTTAATTTAAAAAAGAAAGGAAAGGGGGCAAATGTGTGTTTTAATAAGCATCTTGCTTTATTCTTGCTACAAATATATTTTGACTTGTTTATTCAAACTCCAAGCACAAGCCACATATAGTTATGGTGCATTGCACTTATGGTATACTTGTTATTATCGTGGACAATTGATAAGTTTTATGAGATGGAAATCCTTCACTAGGAAAGAATATGGGACATGACATGCTTTGGTGTTAAGCGTTGAGTATACGTATAAGATTTATGAGCTTAATGTGGGGAGGCCAATTCAATTTTTGGGACTAAAATTTTATGTGGCAAACATAGTGGACTATGTGTTGGAGGTTTGAGTGCGCTTGTACTTGGCCATAGCTGATGGAAATTAATGTGGGAAACGATGTGCAATTACTGCACGTCGCTCTAACCCTACCTCGAGGTCACCACCTTCACTTTTTTTGTGTTTGTGTTGGTTGCTTTGGCTACTGTTTCCTCCATTTTGCTTGGACTTGGGAAGAATAGTGGTTCTTTTTGGTCCCTAACATTCTCCTTACAGGTATGTTGGCTCTTATAAAACTCTGTTAACAGTCTCTTATAAAATGCTATGTTAATGGAAAAAGAAAAGGAAGGGGAAATTAAAGTTGTGAAGTTTGACAATCCTGAAACTTTCCTGGGGTTTTATATTGGGTAATATAAAAATAGTTGTGTCTTGGATTTGAATTATTAACAGAGAAAAGTTTTGGCAATTGATGGTGATGACGATTTTCAATAAATATTATTGCATGTAATAGAACAATAATCGTCTTTTTTCCTTTTCATTATCTCACTTTTCGCTCATTATATGCCCACCGCGTTCCAAAATACATTTAAAACATTCCCTGTTCTATTATTATGAATTTAATTTTTTGAAAAGAGAAAGGATTAATAACAAAAGAAAGGGTTAGATGATGACTAGTGTTGGAAGTTTGGATATGGATACATTTTTTGTTACTTCTGCATTTTCTTGAACAATATTCGTTGGTCACTTCCAATCCATGCTACCATTTTATGCTCATTATAAATCCCCTCATATTCCCAATATCCCTATCACTCCTTGTTCAAAGGAAAATTGATTGTTGGGTTTAAAAGTATTGGTGGATGGATTGCATGATATTTTGTTGTGAATGATAGAGCCAACCTTTTGATTTTATTTAGGTAGAGTATTGATGTATGGATTGTTAAGAGTTTTCATAACATGATTGGAATATTTATTCAGGATGAGTTTCTTTAGCAAAGGCAGTAATCGCATAGGTGCTAATAGAGGCAGAGGAAATAATTGGAAAAGAGGCCATAGAAGGCCACGGTTTTCAATACATTTTGACGTTGATCCGCAAGAACTAAATCATATTTTCCAAGATGGGTTTTTCAATCTAGTTGGCCAAGGAATTTTGCAACCCATACCTGAGAGGCCTCCTTACCAGCCACATCAAAATTTCCCTGGTCCCCCTCATGTGTCTATGAAACCAAAACCACATGTCAATGATGGTTGGAAAGAAATTGGTCATCATCCTGTAGCTCATCACTATGGTTGGCCTACTGTGTCTTTGCCACTACCCCCTCCTCCATCACCAATAAATCCAAATTCTCAAGTTGATCGTGTTGTCTCACCAGTGCAGTCCTCTCATGCAAGAAAAAGGATAAAAATTGACGCTCCCAAGCCAGAGCTAGATAAGGGAAAAAGAGTGGCCACTCCCTCCAAGTCATCCAAATATTCCTATGAATCTATGTCCTCTCATATTCATCTCAAAGATGATTGCTATCACGTCATCAGTGCAGTCCACCCACAAGATTCTCATCAATTGAAGGCTATTGCACGGGATAAATCAGAAATGGAATCAAAAGAGGGCAGTAGTGAAAAGAGGCAAAATGCATCACAACAAATATGGTTTTTAATGTTGATTAATGTTATTTTCTATTGAGGACAATCTTTTTATTTTGACAGTGTTTTGGACAACATGGATATAATGTTATTTCTAGATATAGTCATGTTCTATTTCGTTAATATTAAAATATTTGATCATTAATATGAGGATGGGAGTTACAAGGAGGATGTTTGAATCAAATGTTTGGGGTTTTATACTTCATGTTTTGATGGTTATTAAAAAAAATTGAAAATGGGAGTCACAAGGGGTCCCACCTATTTAGTTATTATTTAATTAGACCCTTATCTATATATATTATTATTTATTTGTCTCAACTAATTAGTTAAGCTAATTAACCTTAACAAAAGAAAGGCAGTTGAACTACTATAACTTATTGAGAAAAGATAAAAGCTCAATCAAATGAAGAGACAAGAGAGAAATAGAGAATATAAGGAGAACTTCTTCTATAAGGTGTGCTCTGTACTTGTGAGATATTTCATTCATCATTCATTATGAGTTTACTAGAAGGATTAACCATATTGATGACAAAAGGGTCTTATTGAAGGCGGGAGGATTCAAAACTAAATCATATCTTTCAGCAGCTTGTCTTTTAAGGTGTATGATTTATCTTTGGCAGTCTGTGTGTTCTTGTTTGTTTATGAATTAAATTTCATGACTGATAAAGAATATTTTGCATAGTCAAGTGACAGCATTTTGTGGCAAGCTGATCCAGATTTTTAGCTTTGTTTTTCTTTTGTTGTCAGAGTCTTTTTGTATGGTGCCCATAGGAGGCTTCTAAATTTGAGTTAATACCTAGCCTCGAAGGGGTTTGTAAAGAGAATTCATCTTTGTATCTCAAAATGAAATAAATATAAAAATCACATTTTTGATCTCTGTCTCACATGTGTATTATGATTATTTGGTTCAAATTTTTCTTTTAACCCTGTCTCTTTTCCATGTACATAACTATGTAATTTCTTGCATATTTAATTTCATTTGCACAGTTATACATAGCTTCGATAAAACCAGCCTTGGTCCCTTGTACCTAATACATGTGGATTAAGTGACTGTTTTTTTTTTTTAAAGGCTATAAACCTCGGGTGACATTCCCAACTATCTTGCCTTAGCTCGGAAAGATCTAAAAATGCGTGAGTAAGGTTCCTCATACCTTTTCCTCAACAAGACCTAAAGGGCTGAAAATTATGACATAAATGTAGTAAAAGGTGTCAAGGTGTATTCCTAGGGTTGTGAGGCATGGAAATGGAAAGGCAGGGCATACCATACCATACCATATAATACCATACCATTCCAAGGATACCATATCATACCAAACCATACCATGGCATGGCAAGGAAAGGCATATCATACGATACCTCGCCATACCATGCCAAGGATACCATACCATACCATACCAAATCATGGCAAGGCAAGGCAAGGCAAGGCATGCCATACCATACCATACCATACCATGGCAAGGCAAGGAAAGGCATACCATACAATACCATACCATTGTTGATTATTACAGTTGAGTGAGACATTATCCAGGACACAAACCTGAGAGAGATCCCCTGAGAAGGGTGTGGGGTTCTTATCTAAGACAAAACTGGAACATAGTGATGGCCTCCTCCTTACATAGAGTTGAGAATAACTCCAGATTATTCTCATGTGTAATGCAGTGAGAAAGGAGATATGTTGAGTTGGACGTGCCTATGGCTGAGCACAAAGTGAACATGTGAATTCCCATAGAGTTGGGTGCATCATCATGAGAAAGAGATAAAGACGATGTATTAGCCTCCTCTAAGCAGAGATTTGAGATGATGAACTCTAGATGACTCTCATGTGTAATGCAGTGGGAAAGAAGATATGTTGAGTGAACGTGTCTGGGGATGAGCACAGGTGAACATGATCCTAGTGGTTGAGCACTAATGAGAGTGGTTCTCCTATGAGATGAAGTGAGATAGAGAGATGGACATCCCTATGGATTTTCCCCTAGTGGTTGAGCACTAGTGGGTGTATAATATCCTTTGCTATATTTTTCAAGAGTCGTACCTTCTTGTAACCCTAATTGTAATGTAAAGGGTACAGGTCGGCCCCACCTTAATGTAATTGATAATTAATGTAAAAGATAATTAATCTAGTTATTATTAATTACATTATGAGTTAGACAGGTCGGCCCTGTTGTGCAAATAGACACTTCTTCTCACA
>SNQJ01S0200034.1:2485-17001 GCA_010110895.2 Picea sitchensis | reverse complement strand
ATTTCTTCACCTTCATCAAGAGTCCAAGTAGGATTGTCTGGAGGCTTATTTGGTGTAGAAGTTCCCTTTTTGGGTGGCATGTTGGCCAAGTATCACTTTTGAACCTTGATTTTGAGGTGGTTCTGCTAGACAATCTTTCTTCTTTTATATCTCCCACATTTTGGCCCTTCTAGGTATGAAACTTTATTTTATGTAGTTCTGTGATATTTCTTCTCTGCAATGCCACATGTATGATCAAAATTGGATGTGCCAAGTGGAATTTACGGTAACTTCCCCACAACTTTCTGATTTTTTTCCTTTCCAGGAGATCTCACTTGTATAGCATGCCTCACACAAAATAATTGATACAAAATTATGAAACACATACCAGAAATACTGTAGACTGTCCACTATCCAATGAAACTAGTCTCACTCAATTTGGATGCTCTAGGAAGAAGTTATTATTGTTTTACCTGGAACACCTTCTTGACACTAGTCAATAGGACTAGTCAGATACCCTATCTTCCACAGGGTGTATCCACAAATTTAAGATGATCTAGAAGATGAATGTTTTACCAAAGATACCTTACTATTTTTTGTGAAAATCCTCTGGAGTTCAAGGTTTGAAACGTTACATAAAATTGTTTACAATGAAAATTCTGCAATGACTCAGTTCATGATGATTCCAAAACCCTATATTACACATGATGTATCTATGAAAGTATAAGTCCTCATGATATGAAATTTTAACCCAACGTACCTTGATCCATATACTAAATATCCTCCAAGCTGTTTCTTTTGAAACATTGTAGAAAAATAGTTATAGTGAAAATGCCAAGGTGTCGCAGATGTAGCAGTGAAACCCCAAGACCTTGAGCTCTAATACCATATGTTAAGAACCAAATATCAATATAGAATAGAAAAACCTCAGAATAAGTACTCAACACCTTGAAAAAGAGATAATTTCATATAATAAGCCTCTTCAAGGGGGAAACCTCCTTTTACCCCACATAAATGTTCAAGTACAAGATGATTCCAAATGAAAATGTCTCCTTGGTATATATAGGAGACTAGGAGGTATAATTACAACTAATGGAATAAAGTCGACATAAATAAAATAACATTAATAATGTAATATGAAGAAATTAAGGGGTAATGAGCCAATATTAGGGCTTAACAAACACTCTTCAATTTCTCCCACGAGCTAATTGTCTCTGGATTAAATGTTTAAACCATTCTTTGGTATCTCCTTTCAAGGATTCAGAGAAAGCACTCATACAAACATTGTCATGGTCAATATCAAACACCTATATAAAATGCTCAAATTCTTGGATGTGTTTTTCAGCTGTGATGGCACCATATTCCCCATCAAACACAGGTAGATATTCATAGTGCTTTGGAGAAAAATTATGAAGGATGTGGGGTAATTTAAAGGTTTGTATCTGTGCTGGGTATTGGAAGGTGTTGGATCAAGTGCAGGAGGTGAAATATCAGCCTTGGTTTCATGAGGCTCATCAACTTGGTTGTGGTTATCACATGGCTCGGATGGGAGGTTTCGATCAAAATTAGTGATGAACTGAGGAAATATCTGTATAACTTTAAGAGGACGGTATACAATTTCAGGATTATCATGATCACCATTTGAATGCAGTAGGTAAAGAAATTTTTTTTTAGCATGTTCAGGAAAGGACCAGAGGCAATTCATAACAAAAAATATAATGTCTTGGAAAAAACTCAACTTTAAGGACTTGTTTTCTCCCATGATGTCCTTTCATACCTCTGTCAAGGGCTCTCATCTTCCAGTGGAGTCTCTGAATCACATTTGAATTTTGAGTGGAGTCTCCAATGATGTTTTGGAAGTTGGATTTTGCATTGAGAGTGGAGTTGCCAACGAAAATTTAAATTCTTGGATTCTTCTACCAATGGAATCACCTTCAAATTGATTTTCTATGTGTGGAGTTGTCGGAGTAGGAATACAGCCAATTTGTTCCTAAGTGTCTACTGCTCTAAGACCTTAGAACTCAACCATGTCATTCTTTCCTAGGGAAACTTTTTCAATTTCATCTCCGAAAACGATGCCAGAATGTTAGCACTCTGTAAATTTTGTCTGGATGATAGACAAACGACAGAGGTAACTATTTCAACCAGCTTTAGGTTGGATTCTAACCCTTCCAACCAGAGAGGGCTCTCTCGCACATACAACTATTTGGGATATTCAAAATATTTAGCGATACATGTATAGAGGTCAGATTCTACCATGGTGCAAAGTTTAAAGGTGGTAGGACAAAACAGAAAAGTAGGGCCATTGGACAATGGGGTATGTTCCTGAAAAAGTATAAAGATTTATAAGCTATGTATTTACAGAGGGAACAGAGGCAAAATAGGTATGATGTTCATCCAAATAAATAATATGAGGTGGCAGAGGAGAGGAGAGGAAAGACTACTATCAACAAGAGGCATCTAATAGAGGGCAAATATCTTAGTGAAGCATTAGAAGAAAAAACATGAGGGTTGGCTACTACAAACATAGCACTGATAATGAGTGAAGTTTGAAACAGTAACCAAAAATACATAACAAGTATAATCGATGGAAGAAGGAGCACCAACCAAAACGAATTCCTTCTATTACTCAAATATTATTACTAGTAGCAAAAACACATTCACAAAATATGAAACATAGGAAAACACACTGAACATAAAGACCGTGATGAATTTCGTCTGTCTAAGAAAAACCTTATCTTCTTATATTAATCATTCATAAGAAATTACAAAGTTCTCCTGCTACGAGGGTAGGCCCCTCTCCAGTAAGTCCAACCATTCATTTATCTTTGAAACAATATATATATATAAATTACATCTAGATTCAAAACGAATCATTTTCCCCAAAATTCCAAAAATAGACATCAGTTATAAAGAAGGAGTAACGTACAACTACTGAACTCCTATTTTCTAGGGAACATTATAATAAAAAACTAACATATTTGAGATTTTTTCTCTGACTTCCAATTGTCTTCTATCATCACAAAATGTCTTGAAAGATACTTAATTTAGCTTGAAATTTATTTTAGGTTTGTGATCTCTTCTTTTAGTGTGTCAAGCCACTCAGGCTGGTTTTCTCCAATACTTTCAACCACTTCAGCTTTAACCTTTGTCTTCCATCTCTTGCTCCTTTTACCCTTTCTAGCTTGCAGGTGATGTCTGTCTGTGTACCCATTGATAATTAAATTGTAATATCCCCCGACAGAGCCCCAATTGTAATTATGAATCGTAAACATGTTTGTCAGGATGGTGAGCCAAGTTATAATAAGATAGGAGGCTTATGTGACGATTAGGTCAGAAAGACTAGGATGCCAAGTCCAGGAGATTTTTTTGTATATGTAATTATGAAAAATCATTAATAAAAATTATACATCGCTGCATGTAGACCCTCCATGAAGAAAGAGTTATGGGGGAATAAGCTCCACTAGGTGGGAGGGGACTAAGTGTCTAGGCCTAGGGGCTAAGCTAGAGGAATTACCTCTAAAGAAATAATATTATTATATTATTATTTCCTAGAGGATAAGGTTTGAATTAACCGTACTATCCTAAGTTCCCAGGGAAAGGGGACGAGTGTTAAGTGGAGCTCATGCAACTTTAGGGAGACATGTGTCAACCTCGACACATGCAACTTTTAGGTAGAAGGTCATCTCGTTGGGGGGGGGTTCCCTCACCATTCTCATGACTTGGATGACTGGCACGATCCTTCACCATTCGATCTACACTCTCATGAGTTTAGTCACCCTGGAAGTCCGCCATACTCCCCATTAAAGCACGTACTGAGATAGGAAGAGCCTGGAACTTGCAAATATACTTGAGTTTTCCTGCGTATTTCCTATAAAGCCAAAAAAAATTGTGTTATCCAGAGCCGTGCTATGTCTTAGCGTTGGGTTGTTTCCATTTTTCGATGTCCATACCCATTTTTTGTTGTTGTCGTCACTCATGTGTAGCTGAATGTTGTTTCTTGTTGCTTAGGAGTTGAATTGAAGAAGCAGGTTTTTAGGCCTGTGAGCAACTCTCCCAGGTGAGAGAGTTTGATTGGAAGTGATTTCTCCTGGAAGGGAGTCCCGTAGCATCTACAGTACTCTGAGACTTCTGGTCTAGCCTATTATTGAAGCCCAAGGTAAGGGAGGTGTAATATCTGATGGACTTGTATTAGTGAAGGTGTACCCTCCTGGGGTGGAGTTGGCGTGTGGGGAATTAGAGTCTGTGGGTTGTGGGCATAAGTGGCTCCTGGGATAAAATATCCTTCTTGTTGTTCTATGCAACTTCCTTGTTGTCCTTTCCAAGCCTAGAATTCCCTTGCCCGGTGGAGTTTAGTCCCAGCTCGGGGTGACCCACTATTGAGCGTGATGAGCAGCATGGTCTAAGGATGGGAGGTTCATGGAAGGTATGCATGCAGTTGGTGGTCTTATACTAAAAAATAAGTACCACTTTTATGTTCATTTACATGCTGTGTATTTGTACATGTGTTATAATTGATGAGTAATGCATGTATATGTTGTATGTGTAGGCTTACTATTATTTCCACATTAATCTGTGTATTAGTAGAACATGTTGTATGTTTATGTTTATATATATATGCACATGATAATTGCCATTTATATGAGGTAGCATGTCCTAGCCTAGGTGGCTTGGATGTGTTAATATTGCTTCCGCGTGAACATGTGTATGAGTAGAGTATTTCCATCTGTTTAATTTCATTAGATAGATATATATTTATATGTGTGAATACTAGATGTTATCTCTATCTTCCGGTTATGTTTTATATGAGATTATTTCTGTAAAGTTACTTGGTGGCATGGCCTGACCTGTTGTTTAAGGCTGTAAATTTCATAGAAATGGTATCAGAGAAGTAAAGGAGGAAAAGTTAAGGTTGTTTGGGTAGAGTTATCTGACCTGATGGTGGCTGGGGATGTTACAATTTGGTATCAGAGCTATGGTTTCAACACTGAGACTGGATGGGCCATGTTAGTGGTTAATGAGACAAATATTTCAGAGTGAAGTTTTGTCAAAAGAGACAAAATTTGAGGTTCAGAGCATCTCTGGGTGCGAGGAGTGCGTTGACAGAGTCTTTGACTCAAAAATCTCGGGGGAAATAGCTTGAGTTTTCTCGTGAATGGGTGTGAAGATCTGTTGCAAGGAGTGCACAGATCCAAAAGTTGAATAAGTGTTGAAGAAACCCTCTAAGGAGAAAAGGGCTCGAGAAATGAAGCTCAGTAGAGATAGCGGGGGATAATATTCAAAGGGGGAGAAATTCTCAAGGTTTAACGAGTTAACGACTAGGATTTCTTTAGGAGGAAACAGAGTCACCCCAAGCAGTCAGATATGGAAAATTTGCGAGGCGGTTAGCCGTGAGATATTTTGGAAATTCACAGAGTAACGACGTTCATCTGTGTCATCAATCCGAGAGAGAGGATATGTGGTGGAACTCCATGGACTTCGAGTGAAATCATTTAGATAATTAGTGTGTGTTGAGACGAGAACTCTTGGAGCCCGAATCTCTAAAGCCCCAAAGAGCCGAGGTAGTGAGTCATGATGATGTCACCTAGAAGTGACGTCGACCTATCCTATACCTACCACGTGCCCCCACCTGGAATGTTGACAAATGTACAATGTGGGACCTAAGGTTACATAACATAGTTAAAGGTCAACGGACCCACACTGGCGGTGATCACAATACATCATGATCGACGACCAGGAGGGATTGCGGGGACCAAATTTGCATGAGAGTTAATTCTCCAAGGAAGTCTCACAATCCAAACCATGATTTCACCAAGGGGTTACGTGTCAGAGTTGGGACAATTGCAGAATGATCAACGGGTTACTCCAAAACCGTCGACCCATGTCCCTATAATTGGAAAAGTAGAAAGTTTGATGTGAATTTTCGATATCTTTTAGTTAAAGCACAGAAACCATGGGCCCCAATGGATGCATGGAACTAGATTGTGAAGACCAGAGACTTGGCACTCCGAAATAAATGGCTTGTGCTAGAATGGGAGGAAGAAACCCCGAAGCCCAGAGTTCCACAATAAATCCCAACCGTCTGTTGTTGAGAAGCCATGGACCGTTGATCCACCCCTCTTCGCGAGTTCACCAACTCAGCACTCCAGGAGATTATTGCGATGTGATTTGAAATACATTGAAGCCCAGAGTACCAAAGCTCATATTCATCATATATCTTAACAGAGAATGTGGACCATAGATCCACCGTCCTCCGTAAATTCACCAGTTTAAGGTTCTTTGATGTTTGTGATGTGTAGAAAAGGAAACCTCCGAGGGTCTGGAGCCCTGAAGTTTCAAGTCTCTGTATAAGCACCCAACTATTATCATTTGGTCACATTCATGGTCCCATGCGAATTAAGGGCTCAAAGAAAACGAGGGCTAGTGCCCGAAAACTATGTTAAAGAAGGGAAAAGGGGTTAGGAAGGAAGCCCATGGGTTTCGTCTGGTTTGATCTTGCATCAAGAAGGTACTAAAGACCTTGTAACTTTATTATAGGGTCCAACAAAGATATAAGAGCCATTATCTCAGAGAAAAGATATCACTGCAGAAGAAGTGCATCAGAGAAGAAGCAAAAGTTTTAAAGGATCATATATTTCTTCTCAAGGCTCAAAATTGAGCAAGGAATCCATGAATGGAAAGGTCTCGGAAAGAGGATTCCAGATGTAATGGTTACATTAAAACAGAAAAAGTGCTAGAGATGTCTTCATATAGAAGAAATAAGGAAGAAGGTAAGGGAAAATTATTTATTCTACATCTGAGATTTTTCAGAAGTCATTGGATTAGATGGTGGGTTCGATAAGCAGCATGGATATCCCAAATGGAATTATTGTTTGGGGAAGACAGTCCAGGTGACAATATTTGCACATCAAATGTGAATTCTAGGTGGAGAAATCCATCTGTAATACATGATAATGCATGAACCATAAGTTTGTATGGAGATGAAAATAATGGGAATAATGAAGGAAGGTTTTATGGAATATTAAAGAGTTTGGAGATAATATGTGACATCTCCAAGGATCATCCCTATAGATTGGAGATAACACCTCCATTATTACTATCAGAATGCGCAATGGAAGCATGGAATGAAGGCCATCAAATATGGCATGACAAAAGTTGAATATGCATGTCAGAAGGCTAAATCAAATTTCTTCAAGAAAGAAGTTGGTATTAACTAACCAAGGTTACTCAGAGAACATGATTGGAATTATAATTTGTTCATGCAAGAGTTGAATCAGAGGAATCCAAATATTAATGGAATGTTGAAAATTAATATCAGCATAATATGCGATGGTAAGTATGCAAAGTAGAAAAGAAAAAAAACAAAACTTTTGGATGGAGTCAAGTCCATGAACATCCTAAAATAATGGAAGAGGAAATCATGAGATAGATGTCAAGCTAATAGGAATGCATGTCGACACTCTAGGAAGGAAAACTAGAATAGTAGAGGATTGTTGATGCACTCCAAGGGTGTGAAGCTATTTCCATAAGAGCATGGAGATATCAAGTGAAAAATAATTTAAAATTGAATTGACTTCTAAAGAGAAATCAATAAGGAACCAGAAAGAAGAAAATGGTTCTATGCATGGTTTTGAATGTAGAGGATATGGTGCTTGAAAATAATCCATCTTAAGTAACATAGAGCCATGAGTGACAACCCAAAAGGTTGGAGGTATCACTTGAATCTATGATGGTAAGGTAAAAGAAGGACTTTCATTTGATTCTATGCAACTAGAAAAAGGGGCAATGGCATATGTGCATCCTTATAGTATTCTAGAGATTGGATAGGTAAGTCAAGTTTGAAGCTAGTTGGTATAGATGGATCTAGAAAAAAAATAAAAAGTTGAAGGTTAATTTCAACATTAGTAATTGGCTAGAAATGCAAAGGCAGCCAAGAGTGATTTGGATAGAAAGTGCTCAGGACAAAAATAGGCATGTACAGTGACTACAATGAGAGCACGAGAAGATTCAGGAATCCAGGAAGAATTGAAGACTTTTGGGATCAGCAAGGAAAAGTTTTACAGGGAGAAAGAAGTTGCTGAAATTGTGGTAGTAGCAGTTGAATTAGGGTTGGTTGAACAACCATAAGTAGAAAAAGAATTATTTCATGTTGCAAGTGTTGTTGATGATGTTGCTACATAAGGAGGGAAGCAACAGAAAGATGAAGTGTTGGTTATAAGTTTGATAAAAGAAGCATGAAAGATTCTACTATCATCAACCATATAGGTGACATCAAATTTATTAATGGAAGTCATGCAAGTATGAGTTTTTATTACTCTTTTTGCATAATTTTTGAAGGGAATTTAGGTAAGAATTTCCTCAACTAGAGTTATTTTATAAAATCACATGATTATATTATTTGAATGCATACCACTAGATGTGGTAAAGGCTGGAGGCTTGTATTAATTCAAAGATTTTTACCTTCTAAATGCACACACTGACATAGTAGAATGTCATGTTAATTTGGTTATGGGGTAATAACCAAAGATTTAAAAGATAAGAACTTGTTATAGGAATGAAGTCTAGTAAGCTAGTCATGTATGAGACCAGGACATGGTTGGATATTTCAAGGTAGAGATATGGAAAGGTTATGAGCCACACAGGTACTAAAATCTTCCTACCTTTAAATAAACTTGGACTGCAACCTTTTTGCTAACACTAATGAACAACACAAAATTATATTCTTGGTGTAGTGTTCAGGTCGAAAAGGAAGGCATCCAATTAATTGGGAAGACAATAGGAAGTGTGTGGAGAATGTGTCAACACATTGGCCAAAATTCCAACTTATGGATGGTGAGATACATGACTGAGATAAAGAGCATTATGTAATTCAATGCAATGTGCATTGAATAAGTATGCATTGAGAATTGCACTCATGCATAGTAAGTGATAGAATTGTATACTAAATGCAATGATTGAATGTGTTTTGTAAGTACATGCATATATATTATTGCATGGAAATAATTGTTACTAACAACTGAAATGTTGTTAACTCATGAAGTTGAGGACATTTCAGGGAGGTGTTAGACATTGCAACAGGAAAGTTGCAAGKCAATTAGTCACATGAGCATTAACTACAGGAGATTTTCTTTTTCAGAAAAAGAAGTAATGTACTTACAGATATTTCTGTGAACATGCATATGCATAGAATGACGAACCATTCTATTTTATTAAATTGTTGGGTAATTGTGATTGAATTTCTAGGTGAAGGAAATTCTAAGATCACTACATAAGATTTTGTACATATTGCAATTGAATTATGATTTACAACAAATACTGACAATTGTTGGTTGTATATAAGATGAAGGATTGTAGGAAAAATGGTATGCAGTTAGTGCCTATGGAAAACCACAAGGAAGGATGCATTCATAATATGACAACAACCAAGAAGAATTATGAAATAGAATTTCATGTTTTGGGGGAAAATTTGAATTCCCTTTTGAACTAAGTTGGAGTTCATAAATGAATTCTTTTATGTTATTTCATGATAACTTCATGTGGGTGATGCAGATGAGATGATGTTGATTAAAGTGGAATGTTGACTACAAAGAGTAGCTCAGGGAAGATGTCGATTGGAGACCTCTGAGGGAAGTTGGAACTCCTCGAGCCACAATGCTATGAGACTTATGGTCTGACCTATTGTTGAAGCCCAAGGAAAGGGAGGTGTAGCAGTCGATCGACTGTGTGACAGAGAAGGTGTACACTCCTGGGGTGGGACAAGCATGTGGGGAATGAGATACCATTGGTTGGAGTGCTGCTAGGGTTTGGTACCTTGGCCTAGACCATGTTGATATGGAAGTCTTCTCAATCAAAAGATAAGTATCAATTCTTTATTCCTTGTATGCTATGTATCTCGTAATACGTATGCAGGTTATAATGTTATTAGAATTTCCTGTATATATATTTTCTGTATGTTCTAATGTTGCTTCTGAATGAATAGGTGTATGAACAGAGTTTTTATGTCTGTGGATTCATAGCCCTGCTGAGAGTTTATAAATAGTGAGATCTAAGGTTGGGTGGAACATCATGGATCTACAGCTAGTCGGTGCTTTCAATAAGGTTTAATTGAAGCATGTAACAAGGAACAATAAGATAAATGATTTCCTGAAGCAACTCTATGGAATACAACAATTGTGTTTCAGTTGCAGTATGAACACCAGAATTGGTGCTTGAAAGTAGAGCACCAGGTGGATAATAGGCTTCCAATAGCTAAAGCTTGGAGATTTTTGAAGATTTTTTTTGAATTATATATGTATAAACAAGTTTCACTGGGGACAGTGCAAAAAAATAAGGGGAGGAGATTGTAATATCCCCTAACAGAGCCCCAATTGTAATTATGAATCATAAACATGTTTGTTAGGCTTCAATCCCACTGCTGAGCATGATGAATAACGTGGTCTAAGGATGGGAGGTTCATGGAAGGTTTGCATGCAGTTGATGGTCTTCTATTAAAATGTAAGTACCACTTTTATGTTCATTTACATGTTGTGTATTTGCACATGTGTTATAATTGATGAGTAATGCCTGTATATGTTGTATGTGTAGGATTACTATTATTTCCACATTAATCTGTGTATTAGAAGAACATGTTGTATGCTTATGTTTATATATATGCACATGATAATTGTCATTTCTATGAAGTAGCATTTCCTTGCCTAGGTGGCCTGGATGTGTTAATGTTTCTTCCACATGAACATGTGTATGAGTAGAGTATTGACGTCTGTTTAATTTCATTAGATAGCTATATATTTATATGTGTGAATACGAGATGTTATCTTTATCTTTCGGTTAAGTTTTATATGTGATTATTTCCACAAAGTTACTCGGTGGCATGGCCTAGCCTATTGTTTAAGGCCAAGAATGTCACATAAATGGTATCAGAGAAGTAAAGGAGGCAAATTTAAGGTTGTTTTGGTAGTGTTTTCTGTCCTGTTGGTAGGTAGGGATGTTACATATATCCTTCATGATAGGATTTATTCTAATTCCTTCACCTGACCCCGACTCATCTGTAGGATCTGTGTGAAATTCCATTGCCAGTATTCGTGCAACAAGCTTTTCTTTCTTCTTTATCGACAATTTTGTCAGATTATTTGAATATTTCGGTTTGCTGAAGGCCGTCGGATATTTCTTCCCCATTTCCTCTGGTTTTCCCCGAAGCATGATCTTAACCTCCTTAGCTATACAAGAATTAGATGAACGATTTGATTCGTGGTTAAACCGTTCTAGAATAAAACTTTAATCTTCAACAAAAGAGCAATATCGCCCATGTTTTGAATGACGATCGTCATTGAGTGATAATCATGGGTTACTGAAGAAGGTCCTTTCATGGATAATGACTTATCATGTTCGTCCATTGATTTCAAATGATGAGCCTTCGAATGTTATTTTTGGTGGCGATCACCCGACATCGCATGGACGAAAAGTACCCAAACAAGTGTCCTAAAGTGATTTGACTGGCCATCGTCTTTCCCTTTCAACATGCGGCCCTTGGATTTTACATATTCAATAATATTTTGACACATGACATTGGGGTGTGGTTTAGCGGTTTTGAGCTCACCTGCTTTTCCCCCCGATATACGTCTGGTGGCACCAAGTGCCTTCGAGATGAAACTGTGGTATTCCTATCAACCTGCTTTCGAAATATTAACCTTCGCGCTAGTTCTTGGCCCGAAATGATCCCTGACCATTGATCGATGACACCCATGATATGTGACCTACTGGGTCCCATCAAATTCACCTTTCTTCTATATTTATCCCTATCCGCTAGTCTATCACTCTTCTATGCCGATTTAGCCTCCTGCTAAGTCCTGAGACTTGGAATCCATATGAAATTTTGTTTTACAATGATAACAAAACCCAACTTTGGCTGGGGGGCCTCAACAGATTAGCATGGTCGTCAACTAATTTAATAAGTGGGATGAGGCCATGCCTATAGTTAAATATGATAGGAATATTGCCGCCTTCTTCATATTCAATCAAATTATCGCCCGATTCGATATCCCGAGTGAGATTGTCACTGATCATGGTAGTCACTTTCAAAATGAAATGATTGAAGAACTAGCATATAAGCTAGGGTTTAGACATGTTCATTCTTCTCCTTATTACCCCCAGGAAAATGGACAAGTAGAGGTCGTCAACAAGTCTCTCAAGACCATTTTTCAAAAACCTGTCAATCAAAGTAAGTCTGACTGGCACATCATGCTATATCCCGCACTCTGGGCATACCAAACCTCAGTCAAGACCACCACCAGATTTTCCCCTTTCCAATTAGTACACGTTTTCGAGTCAATTTTACCGATTGAATGCAAAATCCCTTCTCTTGAGTTGGAAATCATGCTCCTACCTAACACTTTCGATCTCGAACGACACCTTGTAAACCTAGAGAGTCTTGATGAGCAGTGTCGAGATGCCTCTACAACTATCGAGGTGAACAAAAGACATGTCAAGGTCCAATATGATAAGTTTGTCTATCCTCGGTTGTATGCTGAGGGTGACATGGTCCTCTTGTATGAACAAGCCAAAGAACTACAGGGGGTAGGAAAGTTTAAACACATGTGGCACAGTCCTTATATCGTGCAACATGTTCTAGAAAAAGGATCCTATGAGTTAGAATATTATGAAGGGAATAAGTTAGTTGAGCCCAGAAATGGGCTCTACTTGAAAAAATATTACTCTTCAGCCCCAATCTTGGGAAAAAATCTTTGTATACTAATGTAATTTAGTGTATATATATTTTCCCTTTCTTTTTGTCTTCAACTTGCTTATCGAGTTTTCCCTTTGTTGGCAGATGTCAATGAAGTCTTCGGTCTACCTAGGATTTGCATACAGAGCCAATCATCATACACAGAACTTGGCTTCCACCACTTGGGTGGTTTACTTACCTGAGGGTCTGCTGGTGTCTTCAGGTGGTGTATGCCTAGGGACATCCACGAACAATGTGTTTGAATATAGCATCATTATAAAACTTTTGCATGATGCTATATCACATGGTATTTTCTCTTTAGAGGTTCACCTGGTTTCCTAGTTAGTAGTATGTCAATTGAATGACAATTACCATGTGTGTGATCCTAGTTTACTCTGATGATTACTACGGGTATGTCTTTTAGAACTACCGTTTGATTTTATTACATATTATCACATTCCTAGGATTTCTAATCATGTATCCGACGCTTATGCTAATTTATTTTTAGATTGACATTTGTCACATAATTAAAAGAAAATAAAACCATCTCATCAATGTACACATTGTAAAATATAAGTAAATTTGAAGATCTATTTTATATATATTTCAAAAGTATGGTGTTTGTAGTACAAAATTGGGGCTAATAACCTCAATACACATATGCAACCGATACTAGAATATCCACAACATCTATGCCTGTGGCACCATATGTGTGCCATGGTAACAAAATACAGTGTTTGAGAGACGCCGAAAGAGTCGCACCCATGCTTTGGGTACACCAACCACCTGTCGTTGCATGGCTTCAGGAAGATCCTCTACCTGAACCATGGGGATCCTATGAGTCAAACAAGACAAGTTTCCCTGCACGTTTTGTAAGTCCCTCTCGACTTCTACTCCCGCCATCTCATCTACCTGGTTCCTTCGTCGATGTCAAAGAAACCCCTTCAGTCATCCTGGACCCATGTTTGTGTTACACAAGTGTCTAGTTAATACTTAAGAACCATCCAAAAATATTTTGTTCTACTATACAAAAATACAAAAAATGAAATATTTAAAAACATTTGACATACCTATGTCGTCGTAGGTGGTCCCTGGTGGGAGTGTCATGTCCAGATCTCCTCGAAAGTCTATCTCTGCATAGGGATAGTCATCCAGGGCAATGACCTGTCGCTACCACCAATAGAAGAAATACTCGTTTTAGGGTGTCGACACCCTACCTCCCCCCTGCTGCCTCATTACCTCAGTCCACCATACCATGGATGGATCATGAGTTCCTATCGAAAAAATATCGACTCTAGGTCCCAAACCTAGAACTTGCTCGAAGAAAAAACTACATAGGATAGAGGCAAACCCAAAATTCCCCTTACTCCCCTGTTTGCACTTTGTCAACAGGCTCTTCATATTTTCCAGTAGTGAGGTACACATGTCATATACAGTGGGTCTCATGCACTGCACTGCATAAAACATGAGTATCCTGGATGTCTAGTGCAACGAGGTCGAACCTGTGATCCTGGTCAATACAAACACAATAATATTCAGGCTAAGATTGTTTATTGCCCGGATAGGAAGTTGACTCCCTACCTTAGGATTCCTTGCTACAGAGTGGGCGTCAATGTACTCCTCTATTTTCATTCTGCTCCTTTCTCCTCGTGATTTGAGGTTTACAACCTCTTGCCGACATGATAGACCAGTCAAAATGTATATATATTCTACTTCAATCCTCAATGGTTTCCCACCGAGGTTGAATATTTCACTCTAAGGGTCCCAGTAACCCACAAGCATCTTGAGCAACCCCACCTGGGCCCTCATTCCTTTG
>SNQJ01S0200032.1:16974-31730 GCA_010110895.2 Picea sitchensis | reverse complement strand
TCAGCCGGAGCTGGTGAATTCAATGATAGATTCTTTAGCCAAAAGGCGGGTGGCATTTTCTGGAGTAAAAGGCTATCTTATTACGTTTATAATGTCCCATCCCCGCTAAAGAAAACATGCCCACTTGAATGCTTTGTTTATGAAAACTTCATCTAATAGAAAAAAAAACGAAATATATTTCTTTCTTCGTTTCCCCCGCAGCTATTCCTCCTTTAGAATTATACAAGATAGTACAAGATGGTATTGGAAATATAGGAAGCCAATAGATGGTAGTTAGGTAGTAGCAGAAAGACATAGGAACTAGGAGGGAACGGGATGGGCCGACAAGAAAAAGAAATGGAAATCAACTGCCTAATGAGATGGAACCAAGCAATAGGGGCGTAGGCGGAATGTGGAGATCAATCTTGACGGCTCGAGCTGCCACCATTTCAAAGAACGTACAACAGAACTAATATGCTTGCACAACAAAAAAATATTGAACCTAAACCCTACTGCGCTTAAAGAAAATGAAATCCCATTAAATAAATTATATTAATGTCCAGTAATGACCCAAACTAGATCAATTAAAGGGAAAATTCAAGCACCTTCTTTAGAAGAAATGCACCTGTATATAGCCAGAAATGTCTGGCCTTCATTTCTAGCAACCTTCTGCCTTTCCTCCGTCTCAATCGTCAAGAGTTTCACCACAGGATCATCCTTCACCTGTTCTTCTGGAAATTTCTCAAATAGGGGATGTGCATCCAAGAAAGCTTTCATCCAATTGCCGAGCTCTAAGTTTGATTATTATGGAGGAAATGATTTGATGTTTGTTTGACCATTCATGCCCCATTTGAACACTAGTTGATTCGTTTGAAATGGCTGAGAATGCACTAGACAAAGATTTCAGTAAGGGTGAAGTCAATGGCAGCGATGGGGAAACCCCAACATTCATTCAAGAGAAGAAGCACGTAGCAATGCTCAAACACCTCGCGGATCTGAACAATGCTCATCTTCAGCAATCCCAATCACATAAATTCGAAACCCTATCTGCCCCTTTTGTATTGTAAATTCTACATTGATTCAAAATGTTGATCCGTAATGGATAAAAATCCTTACATTATAGTGTTTATGCAAGAAGGGCGTTCACAATAGAAGGCCAGCCTGCCCAATGCTAACATAGGCAGCCTACCCTTATCAACCCTCAAACATAGTTCCATACTAATTAACCCACGGCTTGTAAGGCCTGTTTCGAGTTACAAACTTCAGTGGGATTTCCCCTCTCCTGGAGAGGTATCGTCCAAGCTCCCATATTCCAACTTTAGCGTCCCCTATGGCTAAATTTTTTTTCTTGTAGATTGTCTCAGTGGATTCTCTTGCCCCCTCCTCCTCTTTTCAACTTGCCCACGCATTGCAAAAGAGAAAGCAACCAACTTGTTTCTCGAAACAGATCAAATGTTTTATTCACAGTACACCACTTGCCGCAACTAACGGAAAAGTAAAACATGCACTCAATGCCGCGGAGAAACCGGTGAAGAAGAGCAGGAATCAGAAGAAGAGGGACAGATCAAAGTGGAGAGGCGGCAGAGGAAGGATGCGAAAGTGAAGGGCGTGTGGAGTTAGGGTTGAGAAAGAGAGCTAGCAGGTGTAGGGTTTTAGGGTTAGGTATGAAGAGCGAGCGGGAAGGAGGGGGCACGTGGGCCTCATGCGAGGACCCACTGCCCGACTATGGAGATATAATTTTTTATTATATTATATTTTATTCCTTTAATAATTCAATTTATTAATTTACTTTAATTGCACTTTAAATAATATTAATTTACTTTATTTCTTTTAAATTTAAATGATTAAATTTAGGTTTAAGTTTTAATTATATATAAAAAAATAATAATAATATAAAAAAAATAATTTATATATATCAATGGTATAATTATATAAATAAATGAATAAATAATTAAAAGAAAATATATATTTATATATATAAATGAATTAAAAAAAATAAATTATTTAATTAAATTACAAAAGGAGGGGTGATATGGAGTCTATGGGTTTTGAACCCAAGACCCCACCAAGCGAAGAGTCTTAAGAAGAACACTAACGCTGAAAGGTACATAGCGTTGGTGAATGCCGAAACGTGGTTGGAAGTTGTGGACAATTATTTAGATGCCACGGTTTAATCCTATTTAATCAATTAAACGTGGTAATTATATATCCTTACAACAATTCTTTTTAATGTGATTAGGTAAATGTTAAAAAGTAAACATGTTAACGGATGCCTTGATAAATGCACGAATGTTATGAACAATAAATATGACCCATTGATTTTGGAGGACGACTAAGAATATGCCAGCATCTTCAATGCATAGCCATCAGATAAGGGTTTAAGGTTAAATAAGATTAAAAGATCATTAATTGTGCACATTGTCAATAGGTGTACGCCTTTCAGCATAAATCAATAAACATAATGTCGGAAGTCACTTTAATCAAGTTGTAAGTGAAAAGTTAAAAGGGCTTAGACTAGGACAAGCGGGAAGGAGGCGACATATGCACTAGGAGAGTAAGCATAGGAATTGACGAGTATGGCGCAAGGCTAGTGTAGCTGCAGGGAAAGGGAACCAATAGTTCTTTTCGTAGGGGCGAAGAAACCAAGATTAGATGCTTAATCCTAAACCTAACCTAGCCAATCCCCTAATGGAGTAATGTCTGTTTATAGACAAGTAAAGAAAAATTACACCTAACCCTGTTTCTAAGTTTAAGTAGCACCAATTTGAAACGTCCTTGAACTCACCCTGACAACTTTGGGGTGATGCAGGTTAAAGCATACAGGATGGTTAGGACTAGAAGGAATCGAGGTAGGGGAGCGTCGCTGCAAGCACCACCAACACCGCCAGCACCACCACCACCATCGCCTGAACTAGCCCTCATATTGCGCTCGTTGGAAGCCATTAACGAGACTTTAAAGGGGCGAAAACTGGCAGGGACTGAAGTGGAACCCCCACCGTCTAGAACAGGTAATCTAGAAGAATCAAGGGATTCAAGGGGAGGACCTCCACCTGAAGACATCATGCAAGAATTGTAGAAGATCAAACTTCCAGAGTTTGCCGGGGGTCACGCCAGTGAACACGTGGAAGCATGGTTGGAAGGCATGACAAGGTGTTTTTCCTTAAGGGACTATGCATCCAACTCAAAGGCAAAGATCACCATTTTTCAGTTAAGAGACAATGCCTTGAACTGGTGGGGCAACCTGGAAAGACAACTGCACCTTATCCCAGACACAGTATCTTGGGAACTTTTCGAGGAGAGGTTTCGAATGAAACATCTACCAGCATACTACGAGGAACAACAGGTAGGAGCATTTCATGCCTTAGTAAAGGGAAACAAAACTGTAGAAGAATATGAGATCAGGTTTATGGAACTGGTCAAATATGTTTTGTATATGGACAATGACCAATGACAGGCATAGCTCTTCGTCTATGGATTGAACCCTAAGATAAGAGCTTTGGTGCGGATGTGGAAACCGTATTTAGTAGCAGAAGCGGTGCAAAATGCACGTTATGCGGAAGAACATATGAGCTTGACCGGGGGTACAAGACCGACATTTTTGCATCACCGAGGATTCCTAGGGAAGGCCCCGAGGACATTTCCTAGGGGAGGGGGCTCAAGGCCACCACCATATGGTAACAGAGTCCCGCCAAGGACAATAGTTGTAGGGATTTCAATGGCAATGAGTGCAACATCTCGTTCATCGCCAATGGTGCAGATAGGTCTACGACCATCTCAGGGAACAATGAGTAGGGGCAGGGGTTCCAGGGGAAGGAATTCATTTCAGAGACAATCACATAATAGTGCACAGGTTCAATCTTGTGTTACCTATTAGGGGTGTGGATGACCCCATTACCAACGTGACTACCCAAAGTTTCAATTAGGGTTCGTGCATAGAGAAGGAAAGGCACCAATGGGGAGAGCAAGTAGCAGCCACCATATTTACGCAGCGGTTAATAATCGGCAGGCCGAACATCAATCCATGGTGGTGGAGTCATCAGGTACGCTAAATCATATCAATGTTAAGATTTTGTTTGATTCTGGTGCGACAAATAGTTTCATTTCACCATCTGCATTAGAAAAGAGTGGGTTGGCAGCCTACGATCACGATGACTTTAAACAAGTCGAGATGACTTCGGGGGAAAAGCAAGCAGTAGGACCTAGTGTTGATAATTGTATAGTAGACCTGGGAGTGTGTACTACCAGGTTGAAGGTATACGTCACTGCTCTTGGGGCATATGACCTAATCATTGGAATGGATTGGTTAGCATCTCATCGAGCTTTGGTAGATTGTTTTACAAAGAGGGTGCTTTGTGTCAATGATGAAGGAAGACCAATATAGATCTAGGGTGTACAGAGAGAAGTGTCATTATGCTTTATATCAAATATGAAGGTTAAGCAATGCTTAAGGCAAGGGTGTCGACTTTATGTAGTGGAAGCAGTGAATGAAAGGAAGGGACCCTCATTGGATCAGTACCCGGTATTGTCAGAATTTCAGGATGTTTTTCTAAACAAGTTACCAGGGTTACCTCTTGAAAGGGAGCTTGATTTTACCATTGAGCTAAAACCTGGTGCAGAACCAATTTCCAAAACTCCATATCAGATGAAAACACCATAACTTTGTGAGTTGCAAATGCAGTTGAAAGAGTTACTGGACTTATGGCTAATAAGGCTCAGTGTCTCACCTTGGGGCACACCGATAATTTTTGTAAAGAAGAAGGATGGATCCTTACGACTGTGTGTAGACTATAGGGACTTGAACCGTGCTATAGTGAAAAATAGGTACTGGATGCCGCAAATAGATGACCTCTTCAATCAGATGAAAGGAGCCGCGGTATTCTCAAAGATCGATTTGCGATCAGGGTATCATCAGTTAAGGATTAAGGAAGGTGATATCCCAAAAACTGCCTTCCGAACTCGGTTTGGACATTAGGAGTTTGTTGTAGTACCTTTCGGATTGACCAATGTGCCAGCAGTATTCATGAGCCTCATGAATGGTGTATTCCGAAAGTACATAGACCATTTTGTAAAAGTTTTTTTAGACGACATCCTCATCTATTCCAAGAATGAAAGAGAACATGAGGAACACTTGCGAATAGTGTTGTCCTTCCTTAGAGATAAAAAATTGTATGGGAAGTTGTCGAAGTGTTCCCTCTTCCAGAAAGAGATCCACTATTTAGGACATATCATTTCCAGTGAAGGAATCTCTGTGGACCTAGAAAAGGTAAAGGCCATTATGGAGTGGCTAGTGCCGAAAAATGCCCACGAGGTGAGAAGCTTCATGGGGCTAGCAGGTTATCACCGGAGATTTGTGGAAGGATTCTCAAAAGTAGCAAAACCCATCACCACTTTGCAACGCAAGGGGGTTAGGTATGAATGGAAAGAAGAATGTGATAGTGCATTCATCGAGCTTAAGAGGTTACTAACTAGTGCGCCAATTCTACGAGTGCCGGATATGGAAAAGGACTTCACGGTCTGCACGTGTAACGACCCTAGTTGGATAAATGTTTAAGAAATTATAAATTGTAAAACTAATTAAGTGTTAATTGTGTTAACAAGGTATTAATTAAACAAATATGATTTAATGATATTTATTAAGTGAGTTAATAATTAATTAAAGGATCAAATTGTGATTAATTGAGTAATGAATTAACTACAAACTACGTTAATAGTAATGGATTTAATAGATTAATGGTATATGATATAAAATGGTTCCGTATACAACAAGGGATAACTTATGAATCTTGAGAAGATAAAAGTGCTTGGGAAAGGATAGAGTAATAAATGGGCTAGGTATGGAGTAAATGGGGGGAGGAGTCAGTGGAAGGAGGATGGAAGGGGAAGGAGTTGGATGGGAGGTTATGCTACGGAGGTTGGGGGAATGAATTTTGGGGAGCTTTGGATTTGCCGAGAGAGAGGTGAAGTTTTGGGAGGGGATTGTATCGGTGCGGAGTTGTTGCTTTTAGACACGGAGGCAGTATTCCATTGATATCACAGGCTAGGGGAGACTGAATGTTGGAAGGGAGGAGCAGTTTTGGGCAGTGTTTTGGAGAAGCGGTCAAGGAGGTCAGCGGCGAACAAACAAATTATTAGCATTAGGTTCAATTATTTCAAATTTTGCAATTGTTTTTAATGTTAATTTTTTTTTATTATGTGTTGATTAATTTACTCGTACTTAGGTGTTTAATTCAAAAGAATTATTAATTTTTTTTTTAAAGTAAATTCTACTGGAAGCTATGGTATGAGCCACGGACAAAATGGAACAGGGCCTACCTACCACCATAAATTTAAATAAACACTCCTACTTGGTTGTGGTAAACCCTAAATAAATGTATTAGGTTAAATATAAATTTTGGGCCTTAAGGGCCGAGTTCGGTACTTGGCTCTAGCTCTAGTCCCACCTAAACTGCAAACCAAATGCACTATTAATTGATTATATAAACAAATCTAAAATATATATAAATGAAATAGAATTGAAAATGTTAAAAAAAAAAACCAAATTACCAAAATTAAAACAAGCAACTAGGGTTGTTACATAGAGGCTCAAAGTGGACTTTTCTATGGTCTTGCAATCATCATCCGTTTGTAGGTTTAGGTCAACATACTATGGCTGAAACTTCTTTTGGAGCCAAATTTTGAGTGCTCTATATGGAACTACAGGTCAGAAGATTTTAGGTATTGGCAATCTACACAGGTGGATTTTAGATTTTTGCTTCTTATAGGATACCTTTGTTTGTAAATTGAATATTTTGAAGTGTTCATTCAGTGATATTGGAAAAAGGTTATAGTAGCTTGATGTCATTAATAGGACATTTAAAGGGTAACGACCCAAAGGTGTCTATCAACTATAAATTCTATATTCAAATGCCAAAAGATTTCTCTAGGTCGATCTGGGCTTAAGATCTTCATGATGCGATAAATAAATTGAATTATGTTGTTGATTTGAATTTTGAGTGCTCTATAATGGTTGAATCCCTTGATTGATTTTTGGGGCATTAACTGTGGACCTAGATTTATGATGTTTGAATTTTAGTTCTCATGTATTTTCATTTCCATTATCCTGAAGAAATTTCTTTATCATGCTACATTTCATGTGTACTGGAGTCGGGATTTTTATCTCAATTATAAAAAAAATCTATTTGAATCCTATTTGAATCCTATTAATAATATTTACAAAATTGATACTCAAATAAATTAAACTACAGCATGATATGTACAGAGATAAAGAAGGTAATGGTAAATTAAACTACAACATGATATGTACACAGATAAAGAAGGTAATGGTATGGTCAATTTGATAGATTGTCAAGGTAAAACCAAACTAACTCGACCTTGAAAGAAAGAGGGTAATGGTACTCTGACAGAGTGAGAGATTGTCCAAGGAGGTCTAGTGGAATTATGCATTTGAAATGAGGGAAACAACAATCTGCGAATGAACCACTGAAAAGACCCAACTCTGGAGATAAAGAAAAGCTCAAGACACATCATGTAACCAAGTTACCATCCTAAAGAACTAGCAAGCACTGCGGCTAGTTACCCAGGTGCCTCAGTGTCAGGAAGGGAATGTGAAATGGGTTTCCTGGCCAGAAATTAGCAGCATACTGATCTATTGTCAAAATGGGAATGGGAATGACAAAGAAATGAGAAATGGGTTTCCAGGTCAAGTTTCTCGTAACATAACTTTTCCGTATTTGAATTAAAAAGCAATTAAGAAATCTTGAAAAAATAAAAACACTTGCAGAATCCATGCCTTCATCAATGTCAACAACGACAATGAGCTTTTCAGATTGCGGGCGATTTCTTTGACGGCCCAGCGGAACTCCACGAATAGCAAGCCTCCCCAGATCGTCTTTGCCGGCATCTTCCCATGCATTTGAAGTTTGCAGATAAGATGCCACTGCATTCACCGATTACCCAACCTTGGCGTACTGGTCAACCATAGCTTTAACATATGTATTGTTACTGTTATTATTGTTTCTCTGGCCATACTATAACCATTATTCGTGCCATTACAGTCTTAATATCATCTGTCGATCCCAATTCCAGATTCCCATCACGAGTTTTCATTAGTTTACATGTCTACAAAGAAGCATAATCATAGAATTTGTGATATAGAAAGAGAGAAACTTACTCTGATTTGTGAACCAAGTCGAAAAACTGAACTAGATTATGCTTCCAAATTATCTGCTAGGATGCCCTTGCAAATTTGGATTCTTTCTGCGTTCTAAAAGATAGACCATGTTGCTGTATTGATCGATTGATCTGCTTGGTGGGGTGAACAGAGAATTCCTTCTCTGTCTTGGCTGCGTATTCTATAGTAAAGGAAGCTTGGTAAAGACGGGAACCGAAGGGATTTTACCCGCTCAAAATCTCCAGCTTCCAAGCAGCAAGAATGAGGATGAGTAATGCTGCTATTCGGCATGTTACTTAGTGCACTTGAACGAAACAACAATTGATTCGGTTGGCTTAGCAACAACAGTTGATTCGGTTGGTTCAATTGAAGCACCACCTGTATAAGCTCGACCCGTATCAATCATAAACCGGTTGTTGGCTGAATTCACTGAAGAAATCCTGCTACGAACGTTCTAAAAGATAGAATGCCAAACCCCCAGTCATGAAGAACCCCAGTATTAAAATCTACAGTCCAGCAGTAAAAGGCTTTAGAAAGTCAAAGCCGAGACTAATGTGATCCTCGACCAGAGGAACTAGAGCAAGTAGACCAGAATATATGAATGGTTGTTTAAATAGTACTTCATGGGCATGGTTTTCTATGATGATCACGCCTCCTACAACAGCATCAACTTCCTGAAGTACTTTGCAAAGCCTGGCAGCTGCCACCATTGGAAGAGAAAAATTCTCCTCCTCATCCTCAACTTCATCTGTGAATATACGATTCCCTGCCTTCTTTTCACATGACCCTCACATGGAAAACACAAAGCTTGAGGAACGGTTCTGGATCCTCGTCGACTTCTCTCTTTCCTGAATAGACAACAATCCATGACCAACCAAAGCTCGGAGAAAATGGATGCCAATGGAAGTGAACAGAATGAATGGGAGGAGCGCCCATGTTACAGAATACAAAAGCATTGCGAGGGAGCCGAGCATTTGCGAAGGAGCCAAGCAACGAGCCTGCCGAGAAGGAGGCGGACTAACATGTGGAGCACATGCAAAATGCACGTAGCTGGGTAAGTCCATTTTAATTTAATTATTTAGCAAATAATTGTATTTATTACTCTCTTTTTTACGATATCAATTTCAAAAAATATATATAATAAATAAATAATATATAGAAATAAATATTAATAAACTAATAAATTATAAATTTAGGAAATTAATAAAGTTTAATTAATAAATTAAGTAAAAATAATTAAACTATTAAACTAATTAACTTTATTAATTTTATTAAGAGTTAATTAAAATATTAGTTAAGTTAATAAAGTTAATTAGTTTAATAAAATATTAGTTAAGTTTGAGTAATATAGGGCTAATAAATTTTGTTTTTATGGAGTCCGTGAGGATCGAACCCCAGACCTCCTTCCACCGTGAAATCTTTAACAAAGTCCGCCCTGCCAACACGCCATACCATATGCCTTTAAAAAAAAAGGTGTATGTGTGTTGATTAAGGCGATTGAAGCTTAGGATTAAGTTAAGTCTAGATTATTAGTTTTTAATAAACTAACACAGACACAAAGTGGCTAGCGGCTGGTTAACGCCGAAAGGTACATAGTTCTAGTGAACACCGAAACGTGGCTGGCAGTTGTGGACAATTATTTAGATGCCACGGTCTAATCCTATTTAATCATTTAAACATTGTAATTATATAACCTTACAACAATTTTTTTTTATGTGATTAGGTAAATGTTAAAAAGTAAACATGTTAACGAATTTTGTGATAAATGCAAGAAAGTATGAACGATAAATGTGACCCATTGATTTTGGAGGACGACTAAGAATATGCCAGCATCTTCAATGCATAGCCATCAGATAAGGGTTTAAGGTTAAGTAATATTTAAAATATCATTGATTGTGCCCCTTTGTCAATAGGCATATGCCTTTCAGCGTAAATTAATAAACATAAAGTCGGAAGTCACTTTAATCAAGTTGTATGCGAAAGTTAAAAGGCTTAGACTAGGAAAAGCGGGAAGGAGGCGGCATATGCACTAGGAGAGTAAGCATAGTAATTGGCGAGTATGGCGCAAGGCTAGCGTAACTGCAGGGAAAGGTAACCAATAGTTCTTTTCATAGGGGTGAAGAAAGTAAGATTAGATGCTTAAACCTAAACCTAACCTAGCCAATCCCCTAATGGAGTAATTTCTATTTACAGACAAGTAAAGAAAACTTATGCCTAACCCTATTTCTAGTTTGAGTAGCACCAATTTGAAACATCCTGGAACTCACCCTGACAACTCTGGTTGATGCAGGTCAAAGCATACAGGATTCTCAGGACTTGAGGGAGTCGAGGTAGGGGAGCGTCGTCGCAAGCAACGCCAACACCACCAGCGCCACCACCACCATCACCCGAACTAGCCCTCATACTGTGCTCGTTGGAAGCCATTAACAAGACTTTAAAGGGGCGACAACTAGCAGGGACTGAAGTGGAACCCCCATCGTCTGGAATGTGTAATACATAAGCGTCAAGGGAGTCAGGGGGAGGACCTCCACCTGAAGACATCACACGAGAATTGTAGAAGATCAAACTTCTGGAGTTTGCCGGAGGTCGCGCCAGTGAATGCGCGAAAGCATGGTTGGAAGGCATGACCAGGTGCTTTTCCTTAAGGGACTATGCGTCCAACTCAAAGGCGAAGATCGCCATTTTTCACTTAAGAGATAGCGCCTTGAACTGGTGGGGCAACCTGGAAAGACAATTCCACCTTACCCCAGACACAACATCTTGGGAACTTTTCGAGGAGAGGTTCCAGAGGAAATATCTACCAGTGTACTACGAGGAACAACAGGTAGGGACATTTCATGCCTTAGTACAGGGAAACATAACTGTAGAAGAATATGAGATCAAGTTTATGGAACTGGTCAAATATGTTTCGTATATGGAAAATGACCAACGACAGACAGAGCGCTTTGTCTATGGATTGAACCCTAGGATAAGAGCTATGGTGCGGATGTGGAAACTGTCTTCAGTAGCAGAAGCGGTGGAAAATGCGTGTTATGTGGAAGAACATATGAACTTGATCGGGGGTACAAGACTGACATTTCCGCATCGCCCGAGATTCATAGGGAAGGCCACGAGGACATTTCCTAGGGGAGGGGGCTCGAGGTCACCACCATATTGTAACAGAGTCGCGCCAAGGACAATAGCTGTAGGGATTTCAACGGAAGTGAGTGCATCATCTCGTTCATCGCCAACGGTGCAGACAGGACCACGACCATCTCAGGGAACAACGAGTAGGGGCAGGGGTTCCAGGGGAAGGAACTCATTTCAAAGACAGACACATAACAATGCACAGGTTCAATCTCGTGTTACCTATTGGGGGTGCGGGGGACCCCATTACCAGCGTGACTTCCCGGAGTTACAATCATGGTTCGTGCATAGAGAAGGAAAGGCACCGATGGGGAGAGCAAGTAACAACCACCATATTTACGTAGCAGTTAATAATCACCAGGTCGAACATCAATCCATGGTGGTGGAGTCATCAGGTACGCTAAATCATATCAATGTTAAGATTTTTTTTTATTCTGGTGCGACAGATAGTTTCATTTCACCATCTGTATTAGAAAAGAGTGGGTTGGAAGCCTACAAGCACGATGACTTTGAACAAGTCAATATGGCTTCGGGAGAAAAAAAAGCAGTAGGACCTAGTGTCGATAATTGTATAGTAGACCTGGGAGTGTGTACTACCAGGTTAAAGGTATACGTCACTACTCTTGGGGCATATGACCTAATCAGTTGAATGGATTGGTTAGAAGCTCATCGAGCTTTGGTAGATTGCTTCGCAAAGAGAGTGCTTTGTGTCGATGATGAAGGAAGACCAGTAGAGATCCAGGGTGTACAGAGAAAAGTGTCGTTACACTTTATATCTACTATGAAGGTTAAGTGATGCTTGAGACAAGGGTGTCGACTTTACGTAGTGGAAGCAATGAATGAAAGGAAGGGACCCTCATTGGATCAGTACCCGGTATTGTCAGAATTTCAAGATGTTTTTTTGAACGAGTTACCAGGGTTACCTCTTGAGAGAGAGCTTGATTTTACCATTGAGCTAAAACCTGGTGCAGAACCAATCTCCAAGACTCTGTATTGGATGACAGCGCCAGAACTTTGTGAATTGCAAATGCAGTTGAAAGAGTTACTGGACTTAGGGCTAATAAGGCCCAGTGTCTCACCTTGGGGCGCACCGGTAATTTTTGTAAAGAAGAAGGATGGATCCTTACGATTATGTATAGACTACAAGGACTTGAACCGTGCTACAGTGAAGAATAGGTACCCAATGCCGCGAATAGATGACCTCTTCTATCATATGAAAGTAGCAGCGATATTCTGAAAGATCGATTTGCGATCAGGGTATCATCAATTAAGGATTAAGGAAGGTGATATCCCAAAAACTACCTTTCGAAATCGGTTTGGATATTACGAGTTTGTTGTAGTACCTTTCGGATTGACCAATGCGCTAGCGGTATTCATGAGCCTCATGAACGACGTATTCCAGAAGTACCTAGACCATTTTGTACAAGTCTTTTTAAATGACATCCTCATCTATTCCAAGAATGAAAGAGAACACGAAGAACACTTGCGGATAGTGTTGTCCTGCCTAAGAGAGAACAAATTGTATGGGAAGTTGTCGAAGTGTTCCTTCTTCTAGAAAGAGATCCACTATTTAGGTCATATCATTTCCGACGAAGGAATCTTTGTGGACCCAGAAAAGGTAAAGGCCATTATGGAATGGCCAGTGCTGAAAAATGCCCATGAGGTGAGAAGCTTCATGGGCCTAGTGGGTTATTACCAGAGATTTGTAGAAGGATTCTCAAAAATAGAGAAACCCATCACCACTTTGCAATGCAAGGGGGTCAGGTATGAATGAACGGAAGAATGTGATAGTGAATTCATTGAGATTAAGAGGTTACTAACTAGTGCGCCAATTCTACGAGTGCTAGATATGGAAAAGGACTTCACGGTCTGCAGGGATACCTCAAAACAAGGGTTGGGAGCCGTGTTAATGCAGGATGGAGGAGTGATAGCTTATGCATCAAGGAAGTTGAAGAAACATGAGGAGCTATACGCGACTCATGATTTAGAGTTGGCAGCTGTAATGCTAGCTCTGAAACTTTGGAGACACTATCTTGTGGGGTGAAACTTTGAACTCAAAACAAACGATCAAAGTTGAAAACATCTCTTCACTCAAAGAGATCTGAATGCTAGGAAAAGGCGATGGAGTGAGTTTATGAGTGAGTATGATTTTGGTATTTCGTACATAAAGGGAAAGGAAAATGTGGTCGCAGATGCCTTGAGTAGGAGACCACGTATCTTCTCCTTGTTAACCTTAAAGGTCAATCTTAGGGAACACGTGTTGACACAACTCCTAGGAGATAGTTGGTATTTAAAGGTCACTTCAAACCTCTAGAGCGGGAGGCAGTTAGTTCCAAAGTATGAAGGATATAGCCTGGAAACAGATGAACTATTAAGATATTGAGGAAGGATGTACATCCCTGAGAATGGGGACATTCGAAGCATCATACTGAAGGAAGCCCATAGATCACTTTATTGTGCGCATCCAGGTGTGAAGAAGATGTACGCAGATATGAGGAAGCTCTTGTTCTGGGTGGGCATGAAGTGCGATGTAGTCCATTTCGTCGCCAAATGCCTGGAGTGTCAACAAGTTAAAGCCGACCACCATCACCCAACATGTCTCCTACAACCACATGATGTCCCTATGTCCAAGTGGGAAGTCATCTCTATGGATTTTGTTGTGGGGTTGTCGCTCACATACCATAGCCACAATGCCATTCTAGTGATAGTGGATAAGTTAACCAAGAGTGCTCATTTTATTCCGATTAGAGACACTTACGATGTCACGGATGTGGCACATGTGTTTATAAGCGAGGTTATCTGTTTGCATGGGATACCTAAGAATATCATTTCAGATAGGGACTCCAGGTTCACTTCTAGGTTTTGGACAAGTTTAAAGTCAGCGTTGGGGACTCAGTTGAACTTAAGCACAACTTATCATCCTGAAATAGATGGGCAAACTGAGAGAGTAAATCAAGTCATGGAAGACATGCTTAGGATGTATGTAATGGATAATCAGAACCAGTGAGAGAAGTACCTACCTTTAGTAGAGTTTTCCTACAATATCAGTTATCATAGTTCCATTGGAATGCCACCCTACGAATATTTGTATGGGAGGCCATGCAGAACGCCATTGAGTTGGGATAGACTAGAAGACCGAGTAATAGTTGGGCCAGAATTGATTCAAGAAATGGAGGAACAGGTGATTCAGATTAGGCAGAGATTAAAGGAAGCACAGGATAGGCAGAAAAGCTATGCCGATGCACACAGGACCGACCGAAGTTATGAAGTGGGAGACCATGTTTTCATTCGTATTAGGCCTAATAAGAGTACCATACGGTTCGGGAAGGGGAAAAAGATGTCACCTTGGTTTATAGGACCATTCAGGATCCAAGAGAAAATTGGACCCGTTGCCTATCATCTCGTACTGCCACCCCACTTGCATAAAACTCATAATGTATTTCATGTATCTGTTTTACGTCATTATGTTGCTGATGAATCA
>SNQJ01S0200032.1:0-16964 GCA_010110895.2 Picea sitchensis | reverse complement strand
TTAAAGGGGTAAGACATTAAATATAGGATAAAATAATAAATAAAGGGGATAAGGGGCATTAATGATGAAAGGATAAGATAAGGTAATAAATGGGTTAGGTAGGGAAGTAAATGAGGGGGAAGTCGGTGAAGGAGGAATATGGAGGGGAAGGAGGTTTACGGGAGGGGCATTCTACCTGAGATGGGGGAATTGATTTTTGGGGGCTCTCTTGGATTTGTAGAGAGTAGTTGAGTTTTGGAGTCAGATTGGATCAGTACAGGCACAAGTTTGCTAGAGATTTTGGGCACGTGGGCCAGTATATCCATATGATATCCTGGAGCTAGGTAGTTGTCCTAGTTGGCAGGGAGGATAGGTTTGGGAAGTGTTGGTCAGTACATCAAGAAGTAGGAAGGAAGACAACAACAAGGCGAATTAGCATCAGAACCAGGTAATTTAAAATTGTGTATTTGTTTTAATTTTTCTATAAAATTTTATTTTTGTTGATAAATCTATATGCGAATGTGCTGCGAATGTGCTCAATTAAATAAATTTTTGAATTTTACTAATTTTCTCAATAGAGAGGAATTATTGAACTTTACTATTATGTTAGTAGAATTAATGGATGTTTAATTTATTTGGCTATTACATATAATTTTTTCTTTGTTCCTTGTAGGTTTGGGAAAAAAATTTCAAGCCCAAAAAACCATTCAAATTTGAACATGGTTTACATTTGGACCACAAATAATCTAGTAAGATACATTAATATGGATACATTTTAACTAAACATTAACAAAATCCCTTTAAACTTGAACTTGACTTTCTCAGTCTCCTGTATTGTCCTTGGTCTGATCGATTAGTGGACTGTCAAATCCTCATTTCCATCTATATCTTCACATTAGGAACCCGACCGACGATCGTCCCTTTCAACACTTGGCTAAATATCTCACCGCGACATCCCAAATTAACACTATCACATTCTTATCCCGTGTGTTCCGTTATATACATATTACACCCAACACTTATGTCCTATACATTTTGCACCCAACAATTCTGTGATAAAAGACAAAGTATTGAAGACATAAAAGAAGGGTTAATATATTCACATTTGTGATAGATATCCCATTTTCTCACAAGATCTTTTCTGCATGTTTTTGGAGACGTTATATACTTATTGCATATACTTGGAAATAAGTGCGAAGGTGGCGGGCACAAAAATAGCTATGGAAAGCGGTCGGACGGGCTTCAAAATAGGGTGGAAAGGGTTCTTGAGGAGAAGTAAGGCCCCGAATGTCAAATTGTATATATCAGAACATTTCAGTGAAAAATTTGTAACACGAAGAGGGTCTTCCTACTATCGTCAACTCAAATTCATTCTTATTTCACTAGTGACAACTCAGTGCACAACTTTTATTATTGGCATTAACAATCAAATAACGTATTCAACAACGATTTACGGGAAACCAAACAACCCCCAGGTTGGGGATTGGTCTTATATCATCACATCATGAGCCCGACCGACCACAGTTCCTTTCAACACTTAGCCAATTATCTCGCTGTGGGGTCGTGACTTTGTGCTATCAAAATTTTATGCCCATTGTTCCCTGATATATGTATTCAACAATGATTTACGGGAGTCCGACCGACCCCTGGGTTTGCACTATTATAAATATTTCTCCTAAAACTTTCGTCATCTACAAGTGCATGATATACATCTTGCACCCAAAACTTTTGTACTCTAAAATTCGTCGCAAGTTAGAGCTATCAATTTATTATGCCCCTTGTTCCGTGATATACATGTTGCACACAACACTTATGTGATATAAATTTTTCACCAAACACATGCGTCATTTACAATTTGACCCCGGTTATAGAGCCTGCCTACTTGAGAATCTGCGATCTGAAAAGTGGCTAGGCATTGAATGGATAACAGTGGGTTGGAGTCACGATATAAAGCACAAAACACCATTCAAATTCGAACATGGTTTACATTTGGACCAAAAATAGTCTAGTAAGATATATCAATATAGATACACTTTAAATAAACATAAACAAAATCAATTTAAAGTTGAACTTGACTTTCTCGAGCTCCTGGATTTTCCTCAGGTTGATCGGTCAATGCACTCTCAAATCCTCATTTCCATCTATATCTTCACATCAGGAACCCGACTGATGACCRTCCCTTTCAACACTTGGCCAAATATCTCACCACGACATCCCAACTTAGCACTATCGCATTCTTATCCCGCATGTTCCGTTATATACATATTGCACCCAACACTTCCTTCATATACATTTTGCACCCAACAATTCTGTGATAAAATATACAGTATAGAAGATGGAAAATAAGGGTTAATATATTCACATCTGTGATAGATATCCCATTTTCTCTCAAGATCTTTTCTGCATGTTTCTGGAGAAGTTATATACTTATTGAATACACTTTAAAACAAGTGTGAAGGTGGCGGGCACATAAATACCCGTGGAAAGCGGTCTGACGAGATTTAAAATAGGGTGGAAAGGATTCCTGAGGAGACGTAAGGCCCCAACTGTCAAATTGTATATATCCAAACATTTCAGTGCAAAATGTGTAACACGAAGAGTTCCTGGCATCCTTAATTCAAATTCATTCTGCTTTCACTAGTGACAACTCAGTGCACAAATTTTCTTATTGGCATTAACAAGAAAATAGTGTATTCAACAACGATTTATGGGAGCCTGATAGACCCCCGGGTTGGGGATTGGTCCTATCTCGTCACATCATGAGCCCGACCAACCGTAGTTCCTTTCAACACTTATCCAATTATCTCTCTGCGGAGTCACGACTTAGCGCTATTGAATTTTTATGCCCCATGTTCTGTGATATACGTATTCAACAATGATTTACAAGAGCCCGATTGACCCCTAGGTTGGTGCTATTATAAATATTTCAGCCAAAACTTTCGTCATCTACAAGTGCGTGATATACATCTTGCACCCAAAAATTTTGTACTCTAGAATTCGTCATGACTTAACACTATCGATTTATTATGCCCCCTTGTTTCATGATATACATGTTGCACATAACACTTCTTTGATATAAATTTTGCACCAAACACTTTCATCATTTACAATTTGACCCCGGTTATAGAGCCCACCTACCCGAGAATCCACGATTTGAAAAGTGGATAGGAATCGAATGGCTAGCGGTTGGTCGAAGTCAGGATATAAAAGCACGAGTGAAAACGTGAACAAGTGTGTTCACCAATGTGCATTGGGACATTTTTGAAAAAATGACTAAGTAACGAGAAAGAGAGAGTAGAGTGGAAAAACAAACGGGAATTCAAATATATTCAATATATTCAAATCTACAATAGATAATCCATTTCCTAGGAAGATATTTTATGTATGTTTCAACTGCGGAAAGCGGTCAGACAGGGTTCAAAATAGGGTGATAGGCGTTTCGAGGGAGACGTAAGGCCCTGCCTACCAAATTGTATATATCGGAACATTTTAGTGCAAAATGTGTAACACGAAGAGGGTATCCATACCATCTTCAATTCAAATCAATTTTTCTTTTATTGGTGACAACTCACTTCATAGGTTCACTTATTGGCATTAACAATCAAAAAACATATTGAACAACGATTTACGGGAGCCCAACTGACCCCCGGGTTGGCTCGATTATAGATCTTGCACCCAAAACTTGCATCATCTATAGTTCCGCCATATACATCTTGCACCCAAAACTTTCGTGGTCTATAATTCGTCCACATATTGGAACATGGTTTGCATTTTGACCACAAATAATCTATTAAGATACAGTAATATAAATACAATTTAAATCAATATATTTAAACTTAAACCTGATTTCTTTTGAACTCGTTGATTGGTCCTATATCGTCATATCATTAGCTTGATCGACCGCAATTCCTTTCAACACTTAGCCAATTATCTCTCCGCAGGGTCGCGACTTAGTGCTATCGAATTTTTATTCCCCCTATTCTATGATATACGTATTCAACAACAATTTAGGGAGTCTGACCGACCCTTGGGTTGGCGCTATTATAAATCTTGCACCCAAAAATTTTGTCATCTACAAGTGCGTGATATACATCTTTCACCCAAAACTTTCGTACTCTACAATTCGTCATGACTTAACGCTATCGATTTATTATGCCAAATATTTCGTGATATAAATGTTGCACACAACACTTCTGTGATATAAAGTTTTCACCAAACACTTGCGTCATTTACAATTCGACCCCGGTTGTAGAGCCCTCCTATCCGGGAATCCGTGATCTGAAAAGTGACTAGGCATCGAATGGTTAGCGGTAGGTTAGAGTCATGATGTAAAAGCACGAGCGTAAATGTGAACAGGTGTGTCCGCCAACACGCACATTGGGACATTTTTGGAAAAAATGCTAAGTAACAAGAAAGAGAGAGTAGAGGGGAAAAACAAACGAGAATTTGGTTGAGTATTGAGGAGGGAAAAGAAGGTCAAATATATTCAAATATGCAATAGATATTCCATTTCCTAGCAATATCTTTTATGTATGTTTCTGGATAAGTTGTATACATATTGCATATACTTGGAGAGAAGCCTGAAGGTAGAGGGCACAAGAAACAACAACTAGAAATTGAAAATTTCCTGAAACCACGAACTCGACGATCCGCGAAAGAGATGTCAAGAAATGGTCAATGGTCGAACGAGATCCAAAATAGGGTGACAAGGGTTCTCGAGGATATGAAAGGCCCTGCCTATCAAATTGTATATATATTTTTCTTCTACTCATGACAACTCAGTGCACAGGTTTTCTTATTGGAATTAACAACCAAAAAACATATTCAACAACAATTTACGGGAGCCCGACCGACCCCCAGGTCGACGCTATTATAGATCTTTCACCCAAAACTTGTGCCATCTACAGTTCTGTCATATACATCTTGCACCCAAAACTTCCATGGTCTACAATTCATCCACATATTGGAACATGGTTTACATTTGGACCACAAATTATCTATTAAGATACATTAATATAAATACAATTTAAATAAATATATTTAAATGATAAATGAAGGAACTCTGCATTGAAACAAGAGAGTCGACGCGTTTCGATCCCTCCAGGGATCATCATCAGGAGGAGCACTCGAGAGAGAAGAGAGGCTCATCGACACTTCCGTCATTTACAATTCGACCCCATTTTCCAAAATTTACCTTGCAAGCTACTTGGCAGGGACTACACTGCCATGCAACACTTGTTTGTTTTTAGAAACAAACACACAATACTCTGCTCTGAATTAAAAACATGGAAGGTGGTAAAATGGCGGTTAATGTTCCAAAACAGAAAGATGAAATGAAGATATCTTTAACAGGGTGTGACGTAATTTCTCACACACTAGTCTGTAGATGGTTCCAACAATCACTGGTGTGACGTTATCGCTCATGCACTTATATTTATCTCTCACTCACTATATAAGATCCCCAAACATTCAAGCAAATGATCTGATATTATTATAACTGTGATCCATAGATAACTGTGATCTGATATTATTTCCAGTTTTGCAGAGTGTGATATGAATTATTTTTAGTTTTATAGAGATAATAAACATGGAGGAGGAGAAGGTGAAAGTGTTGAACTTATGGGAGAGTCCATTCGGTATGAGGGTTTTGATTGGATTGGAAGGGAAAGGCATCAAATATGAATACCAAGAAGAGAATATCTTGAATAAAAGTGACCTCTTACTGTAAATGAACCATGTTCAGAAGAAGATAACAATCCTCATCCACAACGACAAGCCTACATGTGAGTCTCTTAGCATTCTCGGATACATCGATGAGGCCTGGGCCAGCTATAATCCTTTTTTTCCCTCTAATGCATATGACTGAGCCCATGTAAGATTTTGGACAGACTTTGTAGACAAGAAGGTATTCATATTATTCACATGCCCATTTTAAGTCCCTAATTACTTCTTCGTTTCATCTGATATTAATTAATGGTGCGGACTAACTTGCTTTCATTTGTGCAAGTTTATGGTAATGGCAGTTCTCCCATTATGAAATTCAAAGGGGAATCCCAGGAAGAGGCTAAGCGTAATATCTTGGAGTACCTAGGATTGTTGAAAGTAGTGCTTAATGAATTTTCCAGAGGTATTAAGACTTATTTCGGAGGGGAACAATTTGGGTTCATGGATATTGCCTTCATTCCATTTGCCTCTTGGTTCCTTGCGTGGGAAACAATGGGTAATTGGAAGATACCATTGGACACTGAGTTCCCAAGGCTTCATCAATGGGTGAATGCATGTATGGAGAGAGACAAAATCAAGAAAATCCTTCCAGTCCTCAAGAAGCTTGCAGACTTCGCCGTTCAAGTGAGGAAGAGATTTGTGAGCTCATACTGAATATGTGTGTGTGTGTGTGTGTGAATATATATATATATATCTATCTGGGTGTGATCATATCAAAGTTAGTGCACTATATCCCATCAGAACTTTGCAGTTAAGCAGCCTTGGGCTAGAGTAGTACTGGGATGGGTGACCTCCCAGGAAGTCCTAGTGTTGCACTCTCCACCCCTTTTAAAAAAAAATAAAAAAGGGGGTGGTAGGAGGGGGAGGGGTTATGTTTGACCCCGTTGAATTCCAAAAATTAGTCTACTCTTGGGGGTTGGGAGAAGAAACTAATAACATCGTAGAAGCTCTTAGTCTCTATCAAGGACTTATCCAAGCTCGTAAGATAGCTATCCAAGACATTGTGGTGATAGGAACTCCCGTATCTTGATCCAAGCTCTGGCCACAAACACTCTGCCATTCCAATTGAACCTTCGGAAAATAACCAAGAAAATCATTTGGTTGTCTTATTCCTTCCATAAAATAGTCTTTATCCATGTGCTCAGACAACTCAACGGTGAAGCAGATCAAGCAGCCAAAGCTACCACCCTCTTGGGTAGGGGCCAACTTACCACCAATGGGACCCTCCACTTCAACCCACTCCCTTAGTAGTACATGGACCCTCAATCACATGAGGAACACCTGGAACCTCCATCGCATGAGGAACACATTTCTCCACCATCACGAAGCATGGTAGCCCCTTAGCGTTACCTCTGACAATCCCCCTCTCACGTGAAGGTACTTCAACCCCCTTTTCACATCCCTTCATACCTCCCTGATCATCCTTCGTCTCCCGTCACTCATGCCATTCCATGTTGATCCCTTCTGCCTCCCACATGGAACTCGAGCGAAGCAGCCTCTAATCAAGGCAGCGCATGCTCGAAGACCTGTTAAATTTCAAAAGGCGGTGACCTTCTCCTGCACACCCTGTTCTCCTGCTGCTCCCAGACTTCTCGCTCGACTGGAGTTATTAGCCTCCCCTTCTGTTCGCTCTTGGTCCTTGGTCCTAGTTTGTTCCCCCATCTGGCTCCTACCCACTATCCTCACTATGGTGGCTAGCTCCATCTCAGCCTCCTCTCCCAACCCCCCTCCTTCCCTGGAACTTGAAATTCGTAGGCTGAAGCGCTTTCTCAGTGCACAAAAAAACTTCCTACTTCACTTGGACGAAGAAGGTAGCTGGAGGCTTGAAATGGTGGAAGAAGACCTCATCCAGCTTAGGGAGGAAGTGATAAAATCTCTTACCCACACAACATATAAAACCAATAGCAAAATAGAGGAATTATAGGAACGAATTGGAAAGATGGAACTCTAAGTAGCAGAATCGAGCCGTCGATCCAATGCAGAAGAGAATTCATCACCAAGTGTCGTCTCCATCACTCCAAATTTGAAGGTTTAATTTGATCTGTCTCTCTGCTACTATGTTTTTTTTTGGCTTGCTGGGTTTTCTTTGTATGCAGGAGTATGGGTTCCCTTGACATTACAGGCAAATACTATGTAAGCTTGACCACAGGTTGCGTTTTGATTCCAAGTGCCAGTTCCTTCAATCTAGAACTGAATGGTTAGATATGGGAGGTATACTACCTGACTCAAGTCTCTTTTTGGCTCAATGGGGTTCTCTCATATGCAGAAGCATGGGTTCCAGTGGCACTGTAGGTAGCCATTTTGTAAGTCGGACTACAGGCTGTGTCTTGACTCAAATGAACTTATGATTTACTGGGACTCCTGGAACTCTGTATCAGAGTGGAGACTTATGTAATTACGAAGTCGATGCATACATCATAAAGCTGAATTTTGTAGTTTCTCTACAGTGGTCATACCACTAATTTTAATATAAAAACTTCTTCTTGTGTAAAAAAAATATTGAGCAAGTTTAAGAATAAAAACTAAAGTGATTTATTGAATATCAACCTTCTCCTCTCATTCAATATTCTTTATTGAATATCAACATTAAAAACTAAAGTGATTTATTTTATATGAGTCGATGGATATTGGATCTCATCATTAAAAACTAATATATTTCCATTTTATATGGGTCGGTTCAACCACTCTTTTGTTTCAGATTCAATGTCATATTGTTGCACGAATTCTTTCAATGAGAAATGTTCTCAAATTATTTGAATATTTGGAGGTAGTAAATGTTTGTAACATTTTGTATATGTTTTCAAAAAATGATGTTTAAATGTTGTATGAAGTAATAATGGTAAACGAAATATACAATTGATTTCAAGAGTGACTAAGACCAAGCATTTAATAACCTTTTTCATGGTAGAATAGCTAATCAAATCTAACCAAATGATCATTTATAAGTGCAATGACTAATCCTCCGGTGCATTTCAAAGGACATGGAGGGAGAGGGAAACAGGGGGGCTAATCATTTATAAGTGCAATGACTAATCCTTGGGTGCATTTTCAAATGGAGGGAGAGGGAGAGGGCAACAGAGGGGCTCTCACGATGGAAAACTTGTTAAAAATTAAAAATGGGTAGTTAATATCTCATGAAAATGGCAAGTGAGATATTATATCAATTACTATACTAAGTTAGTAATATTGTTTCCTTTTCAAATTTGAATGTTTATATTTTTTTATTAATTTATAATTTCCATATATATTTATTATCAAAATTAAAATATCTATGATTACTAATAATTAATATGGATTTATTACTACATTAATATATTAGTTTATAATAATTGTATTAATTATTACTATAATAATAATAATAATCTATTTTTAAGGTCACTGCCAAGACACAAACCAAATTGGTGTATGAGACCTCCTACGCCCAACAATTTTACTAGTAAATTCTAAAGAGGTATACATACCCTACCTGCGCTCGATTTAAAATTGTGACCTCTTAGGAGAAAAAACATGTTCTTAATGTATTAATCATGTTTAATCAATAATGTATTAATGTTTATTAATAATATAATAGTAATAATAATAATAATAATAATGTATCAAATGTATTAATAATTTATTATTACATTTATGTAATAATGTATTAATAGTTAGGGTTGGGATTATTACATTATATTTATATATTAATATTATATTAACGCATTACTACTTTAATAATGTATTACAAAATACATTAATTAAGGTCAATGTATTACTACTTTAGTAATTTATTTATTAATGCATTTAATAAATACAAAATTTATGCAATAATACTTAATAATACTTTCCTTCTATGTAATATATATATCGCATCAGTTCAACATTCCTATCTTTTTCACAAATGAAACATTTAGTTCGATATTTTTTTTTAAACTTCGTCAAAACATCATTTTCATAATGTGTCGAACAAAAACCAACCTTGTCATGCAACGAATCTCCCAACATTGCAATCTGACGAACAAAACCAGACATTACAACATAATGAATATATTAATGTTGCAATGTCTTGAACATAGTAACATCACACAATGGCGAACATAGTAATGTTGCAATCTGACGAACATAGTAATGTTGTAATCTATTGAACATAGTAACGTCGCAATGCGATGATAATAGCCATGCCCTCACAATATGGAGAGTTACTTCACAATTTGTCACCCATTTCCCTATCATCACAATGTGATGGACATATCCCAACATCACAATGTGACAAACACTTCCAAACATCGGCATGTGTCGAATATAGTAATGTTGCAAACTACTAAACATATTAATGTCGCAATGTGATGAACATAGCCATATCGTCGCAATGTGATGAACATAAAACTATCGTCACGAACATAGTAATGTCGCAATGGGATGAACATATATAGAATCCCATGTCGCAATGCAAAGTTTTCACCACCACGGAATCCCCGATATGTCGATCCCCGATGCACTCTAGATCTCTGACAGCTGGCCTCCACTATGCCACCATCCTCCTTCGCTGTTGTGTTGACAACTGGCCCCACTCATCGGGGTTTCGCGGATCGTGAATTCAAAATGCACAAAACACTCGTCACCAGAATCCCCGATTTACCGATGAACAGAATGCCGACGGCGATTAATCTTTTGCCACGCGTCCCTCCAATGGACGATCCAGATCCCGTCAAGATTTTAGAACTTGCGTTGTCCCAGTTCTCACGACCTCGAGAACTCCGATTTCCCGATGGCCGATATCCCGACTGCTAAACCCTGTGCAGCTTCTGCCGATCTGACGGTTGACGGGATTCCTCCTTAGATCTAACGGCCCAGATCTTCTTTTCTGTGTCTCCTCCTCTTGAGGTTAACCCGTGCGGTAATCCTTCCGATCCAACAGATGACGAGATTTCTTCTTGAGATCCGACGACTGTCGGTCCTCCTCTCCTGTATGCTCCTCCTGGACATGGAAATCCAATGGTGCAGATCGTCTTTCTCCACCGATCCGATGGTTGTTTTGCTCCCTCGAGCTTCCTATGGTTTCTTCCCTGAATTGGAAGAATTCTTTGTTCCCAAAGGCTTGGACCTTTGCGTTTCTTCCCCTCTACGAACCCTCAACTTGAGTCTCACTGATACGCGTAAAAGCGCTACCCTTCCTGAGCTTCTGTCCTTGAATCCTCAACAGATTCCTTGACTCCTGCGCTCCTGCAGAGTCTCTACGCACACACGGTGCTGTCTCTCCTGAGCTTCAGCGAATACTCAGACCCCTTGGGGAATTTTGTCTTCCTTCTCCCTCTGATGGAGAATATGGATGCCTCTGACTATCCTTCTACTCAAGTGACCTCCTCGCTAAGTCTTCTGGGTATTAAGTAACCTAGTGAAAGATCCCCTAGTGGATGCTTCCTTCAGCTTCAGAACTCAAAGAGTTCCCTTCACCTCGTGTATGTCTACAACCTTCCTCAATGCCCTCCTGGCGGAGTTTCTTCTCCCACAGAACATTCAGTAGTTCTGGGTTCCTATGCATCTTTTTCACCCTCTCAACGCCCTCCTGGAAGAGCCCCTCAGAATCCTCAGTGATTTTGGTATTCCCTTAAGAACTCACAGCAGAGTTCTTTCTCTCTGTGCACCATTGTACACGCGCTCAATGCCCCTTTGGTAGAGCTTCTCATAGAATCCTCAGTGATTCTGTTAGCAACGGTGTCTCAACTACACAGCCTTGCCTCTTGAGGTGTTCAACAACCTCAAAGGTCTTCTTCCTGATTTGTTGATTTCAGTCTGTGCCTCAGCACGTCTCTGTCTGACTCCTCACGAGTTCAGAAGTGCATCCTCTATGCACGGCTATCAGAACCTCAACGTTCTGTCACACCCTCCTAGTGTGAAGCCTCAAAGACCCTCATCCTGAAATCAAACACACTCCCTGCAATGGCATAGTAAAAACACACACATATAGCATATACATGGAACACACACATACATCCATTCAACATAGAACATGTACAGGAAAAATTGTTGTTTGTATTAAATAATGGCAAAGGCCTGTATATTTTGCAATGGTGTTCCTGAGCTCTCCCTGGCTCTTCAACTCAACCATTCTAACTCTAAAATGAGATCTCAGATCTCTTTTACTTGAGGTGCTCATCGAGCGCTTCCCTCCAGGATTTACCTACTCTAATTAATTTACAATCAATGGTTGTCTAGTCTGCTATCCAGAACTAGATCTCAGCCGATCTACAATAAATGCCTATCTTATCTATAGCCTGCGCAAAGGCATGGAATTCATGTCTCACCAGCCTAAAACATTTATTACATTCATTTCAAATATTCAAATGAGGTTGTGCCTCCCTTTCATCCTTGAATGTATGCGCGCTGATGTGGCTGGTTGGTTGGCTGGCATGGAGAGATGCTCCTGCATCATACTCCACAGCTACAAAAATCATGAGCTCCTGCTCATGAGCTTCCCTCGTAGCTGTTGGAATCCTCCTGGGTCCCAAACAAGTCTTTGGAGCTTCACATCTGCTCCATTCTGTTGTTGCTTCCGCTGCGCTGCTGCTTCTTCCTTCTTCCTGTTCAACCTCTCCTTACTAACAGTATCTGCTGACTCTAACATCAGCCTGCTGATCTCCATGATTACCTCATCCAGCTGTTCCAGTGGTTGGTTTTGTTGTTGCAGTCTCCTCAGCTACAAAACTTTTTGGCCATTGGGAAGATCATCATGATCTCCCACGCCTTCCTTATTCATTTCCAACTTTACCTGTTGGATGTGTATGCCCTGCACTTTTACCCTTTAATCCAGGGCTTCCATCTATTCCCACATATCAGCCAAACATATGTTGGCTGTGTCTTCTTCTTCTGCTTCTGCAACCTCCCATGTTGTAGTCCTTTCAGCTGGATGGATGAAAGTATCGGGCCATTCCTCGGAATGCTCGTCTTCTTCCATTTCTCCTGCTGTCAGATTTAACGTTACAACACTCCTCTATTCAGCTACTTGGCTGAAAGCATTGAGTTGCTCCTCAGAACGCTCCTTCTTTTCATCTGATTGGGCAGCTTTCAAAGTCTTCTTCAATCTCTTTTCTTCTTTGACTGTGACTGTTTGATGGAAATCAGTCATCATCAACTGTGACGGTTCCCCTGCTGTTTCTTCATTGACAACAGAATTTTCTACCTCCTCTTGGGCAGATGGTAGGAATAATTGTATTCCCCCAATCATCAAGATATCATCCTGATGTTCTCTCACCTCCTCTGTCAGTTGTACCTGCTGATCTAAATTCACCTCTGAATTTATGAGACTATCAGACAGTCTCATCTTCTCTGTCAGCTCTCCTAGCTGATTCAATTTCACCTACTTATCCCTGCCCACCTGGCAATATGGGATGCTTCCACCGCTCCCCTGGTAGATTATGAGATCAACCGATCCCATCTTCATCAACATCCTCTGCTGAATTGAATTCTCCATGAGACCTGCAGATCGTCTCAATTTTTCATCTCTGCCCACCTGGCAGTTTAACACGCTTCCACTGCCCTCCTGGCAGTCTTCGATGCTTTCACTGCCCTCCTGGCAGTCTTCGAGATCTTCATCTGATCTCCTTTCATTGCCCAGCTGGCAATGCAAAGTTTCCTGGTTGTCCTCACGCCAGTCTTTGATATTCTCAGTCGATCTCAACTCACTGTCCTCTTCATCATCATCGTTGAGACCTCTCCCAGTCTCTGGTTCACATACCTGAACCAATTCTTCATCCTGCCGCATCCGCAATTCCAACTTCTCTATCTCTACTCGTATATCTTCGAGCTCTCTATCCATTTCTGCAAGATTTTCTGCCTTGCTTTTCTTCCTATGGCCTTCGGTAGCCATCCTGCTACCTCTATCTTCCCTCGTGGCAGATCTGCTGCTGTCACTCCTCATCATGAGTTCAACCAGCTTCATCTTTATAGTCGTGCAGACTGTCTACTTGATTGCTGCCCACCTGGCAACAGTTATTATAGAGTCCTCAACAACTCTGTCTTCCTCTTTATCCTTCTCTCTTCACCTATAGTCTATAGACGAAATTCCGGCTCTGATACCACTTGATGCAGGTGATCCTGACCCTCTACTCACCCGCTCTTAGGATCGATCAAAATTCCACTTTACAGCCGAAGCGGCTCTTTTGATTCCTCTCGGAACCAATGTGCAAACCCGATCCAATCCACAGGTCCTTATTTACCCTCATGGCCTCGGCATAAACCGTGACTTTTCCCAACTCTGTATCGGGGTTTCGAGGTTCCTGCTGTCGAGAGTCACAACCCTCTCAAATCCCCGATCTCCGATTTTTCGATGCACCTGAAGTGTTAGCCCTGTTGGCAATGTTCCTGGTCCATATGACCATTACAATAAGACCTCAGCCTTAATCTCCTCTATCGGGGTTTCAATACTCTCAAAACCTGATGTGTCCCTTTGTGAGCTAGTCCACCCGGCTAGGCCATGGCCCATACGACCACCTCTGATGTGACCTCAGTCAAATAGCGTCCCATTGGGGTTCAAGGTTCGCAAGTTTGCAATGAAAAGTTTTCACCACCACAGAATCCCCGATATGTCGATCCCCGATGCACTCCAGATCTCTGACAGTTGGCCTCCACTATGCCACCATCCTCCTTCGTTGTTGTGCTGACAGCTGGCCCCACTCATCGGGGTTTCGCGGATCGCGAATTCAAAATGCACAAAACACTCGTCACTGGAATCCTCGATTTACCGATGAACAGAATGCCGATGACGCCTGATCTTTTTCCATGCGTCCCTCCAATGGATGATCCAGATCCCGTCGGGATTTCAGAACTTGCGTTGTCCTAGTTCTCACGACCTCGAGAAATCCGATTTCCCAATGGTCGATATCTCGACTGCTAAACCCTATGCAGCTTCTGCTGATATGATGGCTGACGGGATTCCTCCTCAGATCTAACGGCCTAGATCTTCTTTTCTGTGTGCTCCTCCTCTTGAGGTTAACCCATGCACCAATCCTTCCGATCCAATGGATGACGGGATTTCTTCTTGAGATCCGACGGCTGTTGATCCTCCTCTCCTATATGCTCCTCCTGGACGTGGAAATCCAACGGTGCAGATCGTCTTTCTCCATCGATCCGACGGTTTTTGTGCTCCCTCGAGCTTCCTGTGGTTTCTTCCCAGACTTGGAAGAATTCTTCTTTCCCAAAGGCTTGGACCTTTGCATTTATTCTCCTCTGCGAACCCTCAACTTGAGTCTCACTGATACGCGTAAAAGATCTGCCCTTCCTGAGCTTCTGTCCTCGAATCCTCAATGGATTCCTTGACTCCTGCGCTCCTGCAGAGTCTCTACGCACACACGGTTCTGTCTCTCCTGAGCTTCAGCGAATACTCAGACCCCTTGGGGAATTTTGTCTTCCTTCTCCCTCTGATGGAGAATATGGATGTCTCTGACTATCCTTCTACTCTAGCGACCTCCTCGCTGAGTCTTCTGGGTATTCAGTAACCCAGTGAAAGCTCCCCCAGTGGATGCTTCCTTTAGCTTCATAACTCAAAGAGTTCCCTTCACCTCGTGTCTGTCTACAACCTTCCTCAACGCCCTCCTAGCGAAGTTTCTTCTCCCACAGAACATTCAGTAGTTCTGGGTTCCTATGCATCTTTTTCACCCGCTCAACGCCCTCCTGGCAGAGCCCCTCAGAATCCTCAGTGATTCTGGTATTCCCTTAAGAACTCACAACAGAGTTCTTTCTCTCAGTGCACCACTCTACACGCGCTCAATGCCCCTTTGGCAGAGCTTCTCACAGAATCCTCAGTGATTCTGTTAGCAACAATGTCTCAACTACACAGCCTTGCCTCTTGAGGTGTTCAACAACCTCAAAGGTCTTATTCTTGAGTTGTTGACTTCAGTCTGTGCCTCAGCACGTCTCTGTCTGACTCCTCACAAGTTTAGAAGTGCATCCTCTATGCACGGCTATAATAACCTCAACGTTCTGTCACACCCTCCTAGTGTGAAGCCTCAAAGACCCTCATCTTGAAATCAAACACACTCCCTGCAATGGCATAGTAACAACACACACATACATCATATACATGGAACACACACATACATCCATTCAACACAGAACATGTACAAGAAAAACTGTTGTTTGTATTAAATAATGGCAAAGGCCTGTATATTTTACAATGGTGTTCCTGAGCTCTCCCTGGCTCTTCAACTCAACCATTCTCACTCTAAAATGAGATCTCAGATCTCTTTTACCTTAGGTTCTCATCGAGTGCTTCCCTCCAGGATTTACCTACTCTAATTAATTTACAATCAATGGCTATCTAGTCTGCTATCCAGAACTAGATCTCAGCCGATCTACAATAAATGCCTATATTATCTATAGCCTGTGAAAAGGCATGGCATTCATGGCTCACCAACCTAAAACATTTATTACATTCATTTCAAATATTCAAATGAGGTTGTGCCTCCCTTTCATCCTTGAATGTATGCACGCTGACGTGGTTGGCTGGCTGGCTGGCATGGAGAGATGCTCCTGCATCACTTTCATAATGTGACAAACTTAATTTGATGTCACAATGTGATGAATGTAGCCTTTTCATTGCAATTTGATGAACATAGCCCTCTCATTACAATGTGACAAACATAATTGGACAATCGTAATGTGGCAAACATATCCTTGTTGTCACAATGTGATGAACATGTCCTTGCATTGCAATGTGACAGACATATCCTAACATCACCTTTAACAGAAATATTTCGAATGATGCAATCGAACAAAAATAACGCAATGTGATGCACATATCTTGATGTCACAATGTGACCAAGACTTCCAAACATTGGAATGTTTCAAACATAGTAATGTTACAATCTTCTAAACATAGAAACATCACACTTTGATGAACATATGCATGTCATCCCAATGTGACAAACAGAAATAGACATCCCAATGTGATGAACATAACGTTATTGTCACAATGTGTCGAACATTTCCCTTTTGTCGTAAACATAGTAACATTGCAATGTGGCGAACATATGCAAATGTCATAATGTGATGAACATAGCCCTATGTCACAATGTGCCAAAATTAAATTGAAGTCACAATGTGATCAAGATAGCCTTGTTGTCGCAAAGTGACTAACATATACAGACATCTCAATGTAATGAACATAGCCCTGTCATCACATTGTTACAAACTTGAATTGATGTTACAATGTGACTAACATAGCCTTCCCATCGCAAAGTGACAAACATTTACAAACATCGCAATCTAACAAACATAGCCCTTTCATC
>SNQJ01S0200031.1:0-17013 GCA_010110895.2 Picea sitchensis | reverse complement strand
ATATCATTTCTGTGTATTGCGAAGATTATGCTGGATATCTTACTGTTATTCTGTTATTTCTAGCATTTCGTTTCTGTTCTGCATATTTTATATATCTGGTATCTTGCACTTCCCTTGGAAAATTGGTTAAGTAGGTTGCTTCTTGCTTTGTCAAACGACAGGACGAGATGCTTGAAATTCTTATTTTTCCTAATAATTCCCATCAAATGGATTTGAAGCTTGTATACAAAGGCATGATCGACTAGCTTACTAGGATATGGCTCTCCCCCATGTCCATGGAAAATTAGATTTAGGAAAACTAGGTAGGATTGATCGAAGGCCAACTCTCAAATTACTTTAGTGGATGAGGGTTTTATTCAATTTACTTTGAAACCAAGGAAGATAGAGATTTAATATTTGAGAGTGCACCATATTTTTATGGTTCTCAAGGACTTTATTTGAATGAATGGATGCCATATTTTAATATAGAAAATGGCATCCCTTCAGCAATTCCAGTCTGGGTGAGATTACCTCATCTCCCTTTTCATTGTTGGAATGTTGAAATCATGAGAAGTATTGGTAATACCATTGGTACTTACATTGACAAAGTAGATCCCAAAGATGAAATGCTAGCATCTCCTAGAATATGTGTTGAAGTTGATCTAGAAAAAGGGTTGTCTAAATATTTCCAACTAACTTTGCATAAATGAAAAGAAATTCAACTAGTGGATTATGAAAAACTTCCATTTAAATTCAAGAAGTGTTATGAATACAAAGATTTCACATATATTGTCTCAAAAATGTAGTGAGTGAGTAGGTTCCTTTAGATAAGGATGAATAGTTGCAGTAGGCCAAGAAGAAAAACCTAAGAATAAGAAATCAACTAGTGCATCTTATTCTAAGCAAGAACAACCCTCAATAATCTACAAAGATTTCAAAAATATTGTCTCAAAAATGTAGTGAGTGAGTAGGTTCCTTTAGAGAAGGATGAATAGTTGAAGTAGGCCAAGAAGAAAAACCTAAGAATAAGAAATCAACTAGTGCATCTTATTCTAAGCAAGAACAACCCTCAATAATCTCAACACAACTTCCAAGTTCGGGTCAAGTTCCAAACCAACCCTCTACATCAGTACCATCAAAATATCCTACAATAGCCTCCAAAGGTTCACCCCCTAAAGGATATGGGGCTAATCCATCAAGAAATAAGTATGAAATCCTTTCACATGGGGTTAGTGGTCCCACCTCGTAATCAATAGGACTACCTTTATCTTCCCTAAGTTCTGATTATGCATGAAAACCATCACTATGTTTCCTCACCAGAAGTGGAGAGAAATATCACTAAGCTAGAAGAGGATATTCCTTAATATGCTCTTCCTTCCATTGGAAATGAGCCTACTCAATATAGTGTTTCCCCATAATATGTGTCGAATATAGAAGAAGATAAGAAATAGGCTGAAGGAGAAGGAAAAACCCATAGAAGGGTTGGTAGGAAACCACTTAAATATAGGAAAGAATAGGAAATCGAAAATGAGAAAGAGATAGGGAATTATCCTACAACTGAAAGAGTAATAAAAAACCCTAGAATCTAAAGGAATCAGAGTGGAACTAACCCATCTCAAAGTGGTACCCACAAAAATGTCAGTAAATGATGAAATTGTCTCTTGGAACTATAGGGGTATAGGAGGAAGGATTAAAGTAGAAGCAATAATGGATTTGAATAAGATAGAAAAACCTACTCTAGGAGAATAAACTAGAGGATGAAGAATCCCTAATCAAGTGTAAAATAATTTGGTAATATTGTGAAGTAAAATCCATTAGTGCTTGAGGGTCCTCTAGAGGACTTTGCATGTTATGGAATAATAACCTCCTGCATTTAAATTCTTTCCAACAAACACAATGTTGGTTGATGACAATCCTCACTCATTTATAGATAGGTGAGATATTTACCATAATTAATGTGTACATGCCATATGTGTACCTAAAACAAGTTGATTGTTGGTACTCTCTAATAGCATTAAGAGGATTTGAATTTTGGGACAAAAGTATTGTAGTTGGTGATATCAATACCACTTTGGGATAAAAGGAAAAGAGAGGGGGAAATATTGTTAGAGTTCCATTAAGGGATTGGATGAAAGACTTGATATTTTTGGGGGATTTGGTTGATATAAAAACCATAAGGGGTCATTCTACCTAGACCAACAACCCGGTAGGATATGAGCATATTGTTGCTCATTTAGAAATTCCAAATTATGGTCCAATCCCATTTAGGTTTAATCCTTTATGGTTACAAAATGATTCTTCTTTAGATGCCATCTCTAGATAATGGAGTGGATGGATAATTGGATCACGTGTATACATTTGGGAACATAAGTTAAAATTTACAAAGAAATCCCTTAACAATTTGGCTAAAATCTTATATGCTCCACCAAAAAGGGAGATGTCAAATTTTAAAGAAAAGTTAATTCCGATACAAGGCAGATTGGAGTAGGAACATGTTATGATAATATCCTTAAAGGAAGAGAAGGAAATTTTCAATAAATATCAAAAAGTGCTACATGTTGAAGAAGGAATATGGAGATTAAAATCTTGAAGTTTGTGGTTAACAACCAGAGATATAAATTTCAACTTGTTTCATAAACATGCTAAGCATAGGCTCTAGAGAAATAATGTAAATGAGATCAAAAGACCAAGCGAGGTGTGAACCTCCTCCTTTAAAAAGATATAAGAAGCAACATTGTCACATTTCACATATTTATACACAGACAAGGGAGGCGTTGACTCGAGAGACTCAATGTATTTTCTAGAAAACATTCCCTCTTTGGTCTCCCATGAGGAAAATTCCATCATAAATAAGGAGATATCCTAGCATGAAAAGAAAAAATTCGTTTGGGAACTTGCTTTAGGTAAATCCATGAGTCCATATGGGTTCAATATTCACTTATACTGAGGGTGTTGGAGTATTATCAAATAAGATCTTATTAGGATGATTACATATGTCCACAAGTATTTCAGGATAGGGGGAGCATATAAATCTTCCTTCATAGCTCCTATTCTAGAAGAATAGAATCCTTCTTCCTTCTCTCAATTCCAACCCATCTCCTTATTCAATTCCTCTTATAAAATTATGAAAAATATTATAGTTAATAGACTCAATCTCCTTCTTCCAAAGATAATATCAGATAATCAATCAAGAGGTTTCATGGAAAAGAGGAAAATCATGTACAACATTATCTTGGTACAAGAGGCAATTCATTCAAGCAATAAGAAAGGTGTCAGATGTATGGTCATCATGTTAAATATGGCTATCACATTTGATAGCGTCAGACACACTTTTATTTTTGTTGTTCTTAGGAAATTTGGTTTCTGATTCAAGTTTATTAGTTGGATCTTTGCATGTATTTTCAATCCTTGGATATCTCCCTTAGTCAATGGGCGCCCATTAGGATTATTTCGAGCCAATAAAGGAATTAGAGAAGGTTTTCCCTTATCGCCTCTCATATATATTATTGTGGTTGAATCTCTTAGAATATAACTGACTTTTTAAGAGGTTAGGGCTAGTGGTTGTGTATGTAGATAGTGGTAAAGGGATATTAATGTAAATCTCGAAAGAGTACTAAAGAGAATTTATGAACTCCAACGCCTATAATGTTTTTCTAGAGGAGGAGGTTGTTGAGGTTGAGTATGTTTTATAGAAAATGGAAAGTAGAGTAAGAGGTTAAATAGTTAGAGTTGAACAAAACTAGGTTGATTTAGGGGATGAGTCTTCAAAACTCCTCTTTGACTACTGCTTATTTTTTGGTCCAGTAAAAATCTATTAAGAACTACAAGCCTTATTTTTGGGGTTTACAAGGATGTAATGAATACAAAAACCTCTACTACAATTTGTTTTTATTTTTAGCATTTATCATGTAATTGTACCTTCTCTTGTAGTTTCTTTTAGCCAATAAATAGATCTCTATCTTTATCTTCCTCTAATAGCATCAATATACGTGTTGCTTTCACACTTCCACTATGTACCTACAATGGATGTACTTTTTTTAGTCCCATTGTCCTACTTACTGTGGTCATTTGTTGGACATTAAAATAATCTTATATTATTTTATCTTATGTAGTAGCCTGGACTTGGGAGCTATATTTGTCCATGACAACTTTCTGGAGGAACATGAGCCGTATTAAATTTATTAAAAAGGTTGTTCTGCAACCATGATTTATGATATCTTGGTATCAAATCATGGCAAATGACAAAAAATACCACAAATTAATCTAAAGTTTGACATTGATGAATTATCTGAGTACTTTTTTTGGTTAAATAAAAGCATTTGTATTAAACCCAAGGTTTCCCCTAGAAATAGAATACAAAAAGACGTAGATTGTTCATCTTAGAGGCTTAACGCTCACTAAGATAACAATATATTCTCTTAAACTCTACAACAAGTCCATGCACTGCATAGAACTAACTGATAAAAATAGAAAACGACAGGACAAAACCATCCCAAACACAATTGTAAGGAAATATATTGCTCTAAGTGTCATTTCTGGGATAGAATCTATTCATGAATATTGGAACTTTTGAAAGAACATACCTGGTAGCTCAAAATTTGATTATAAGGCAGGCAAGAAATGGCATGTAAAGGCAAGGCAAGGCATGTGAAGGGAATGCATCGAAATTCCAAGGTAAGGTATGGCATCTCAATGTGAGGAGAATAGCAAGGCATGGCATGTCAAGGCAAGGCAAGGCATGTCAAGGTAAGGAAATGCATGTCATGTCAAGGATAGGAATGGCATGTAAAGGAAAGGCATGTCAATGCAAGGCATGGCATGTCAACGAAAGGCATGTCAATGCAAGGCAAGGTCTATCAAGGCAAGGCCTGTCAAGGCAAGGAAAGGCATATTAGAGAAAGGCATCGCAAGGCAAGGCAAGGCAAGGAATGTCAAGGAAATGCATGGCATTTCAAGTCAAGGAATGGCAAGGCAAGGCAAGGGAATGCATGGTAGGGAAAGTCATTGTAAGGAAATTCATGGTAAGACATGACAACAAATGGAAAATCATGGCATGTCAAGGAAAGGAAAGACATTTCAAGGAAAGGCATGGCTTGTCAAGGCAAGGCATGGAAAGACTAGGAATGGCATGTCAATACAAGGCATGGCACGTAAAGGAATGGAAAGGCATGTCATGTCAAGGAAAGGCAATAAATTTCAAGGAATGCAAGGCATGTGCAAGGCATGTCAAGGAAAGGCAAGGCATGTCATGGAAAGGCATGGAAAGTCAAGGAAAGGAAAGGAATTTCAAGGAAAGGCATGGAAAGGAAAGGAAAGGGAATGCATGGAAACTCAAGGCATTGCAAGGCAATTCATGGTAAGGCATGGAAATGCATGTCAAAGCATGGCATGTCAAGGCAAGGCATGGCTTTTCAAGTCAAGGTATTTTAAGGTTAGGCATGGCATGTCAAGGCAAGGCATGGAATGTCAAGGCAAGGCAAGGCATGGAATGCCAAGGCAAGGCAATGGAATGTCAATTCAAGGCAAGGGATGTCAAGGAAAGGCATGTCAAGACAAGGAAAGGAATGTCAAGGTAACACATGGGATGTCAAGAAAAGGCATGTCATGGAAAGTCAAGGCATGGCATGTCAAGGCAAGGCAAGGATTGGCATGTCAAGGAAAGGCAAGACATGTCAAGGAAAGGCATGGCTTGTCAAGGCAAGGCATGGCAAGGCTAGGCATAGCATGTAAAGGTAAGGAATGGCATGTCAAGGAAAGGAAAGGCATGGCATGCCAAGGCAAGGAAATGACATTTCAAGTCAAGGAAAGGCATGTCAAGGCAAGGAAAGGCATGTCAAGGAAAATAATTGCATGTCAAGGAAAGGGATGGCATGTCAGAGCAAGGCATGGCATGACAAGGAAAGGTATGGAATGTCAAGGAAAGGAAATGCATGGCATGTCAAGGAAAGGAAATACATGTCAAGGAAATTCATGGATTGTCAAGGCAACGCATGGAAACTCTAGGCATGGCATGTCAAGGCAAGGCATGGCATATCAAGGCAACGCAAGGCATGGAATATCAAGGCAAGGAAAGACATGGCATGTCAAGGCAAAGAAATGGCATCTCAAGTCAATGCAAGGGATGTCAAGGAAAAGCATGTCAAGGCAAGGAAAGGCATGTCAAGGAAGGGCATGGCATGTCAAGGAAAGGCAAGGCATGTCATTTCAAGGAAAGGCATGGCATGTAAAGGCAAGGCAAGGCATGGCATGTGAAGGAAAGGCAAGACATGTCAAGGCAATGCATGGCTTGTCAGGGCAAGGAATGACAAGGCTAGGCATTGCATGTCAAGGAAAGGCATGGCATATCAAGGCAAGGAAAGGCAGGGTATGTGAAGGAAAGGCAATACATGTCAAGGAAAGGCATGGATTTTCGAGGCAAGGAATGACAAGGCTAGGCATGGTATGTCAAGGCAAGGCATGGCATGTCAAGGCAAGGCAAGTCATGGCATGTCAAGGCAAGGAAAGGCATGGCATGTTGAGGAAAGGAAATGGCATGCCAAGTCAAGACAAGGCATGTCAAGGAAAGGCATGTCAAGGCAAGGAAAGGCATGTCAAGGCAAGGCAAGGCATGACATGTCAAGGCAAGGCAAGGAATGGCATGTCAAGGCAAGGGAAGAAATGTCAAGGAAAGGCATGTCAAGGCTAGGCATGGCATTTTTTTATGATCATTACTAACATTTATTAGAATTGTTGAATGTTTTACATCATTGGAATGACATATTAGCTATAACTTATTTAAAATTTTAATATCATATGTGCACTTTGATATGATGTAATATGATTATAATTTCATTTCATATGTTTTAATATTAGATATATAATAGAGAAATTAATTACTGCATGAAATAAATAATAAATTTCATTCTAAATGTTTGTTTTTGTAGAAAATGGATCTTTCAAAAGTTTTGAATCATCCTCATCAAATAGAGCCAGATCGTGACATTGGGTCTGATGCTGAGATGGTAGATGATGCTCATGATGAAACATATACCGATGGAAACGATGTCCATGTTGATGCAGATGACGATGATCATCATCATCATCATCATCATCATTGTGATGATCAAGTTGAGGCAGTTGTTGGTAGCAGCCAATGACATTCATGATCATATAAACTGCATCATGGATAATTTTTTATATATTCTTACAATGCCTCTTTTCATGGTTACTATCATATGTATCATTTTCATGGCCTCGAGTACCATATTATTGAGTTGTATCATTTTGACATGTATCATGTTGAATTATATCGTTTGGACATGATGTATCATATTGACTTGTATCATTTTCTCTTACATAATTTAGCATTTTTATTTATATCATTTGTACATGATGTATCATTTTGAATTATGTCGATTGTTGGACATGTATCATTTTCAGATGTTATTGATCTACTGGAATATTTTACTTTCACTATTTTTAGTTATATATGATGATGATATTATCAATATTGACTCGTCAATTTTTATATATTGAAAGTGGTTGATGATTTTTGGATGCATATGTATTACATATGATGGTTTTGATTTACTGCTCATGATGGATGTTGTCAAATTCACTTAAATTACAGATAAATGACTCACTTGTTTTAATTATAGATGATGATCATGTTATAATAATTATCTTGTTATTTTATATATATTGGATGTTGTAGATTCTATTTTGATGGAGATTTGATAAGTATAATGGTGTTGTTAATTTGTATGGATGTGTGTTTCCCTAAAGATTCTTTAAAAATGTTATCCTATAAAATATTTCAAATGCATTTATATGACTTATTGTATAATCATATAAGTTATTTAAGAGACATGATATATTTAACTAATTAAATTGTAATAAAACATATAAATTAATAATTGTAAGAAAAACAAGAAGCATTTTTGGAAGCAATAATGGAAGCCAAATTGGAAGAAAAATTGGAAGCCACACCACAAGAAAAACTGGAAGCAAAACTCGCAACCAAACTAGAAGCAAAACTGGAAGCAAAATGGGAAGCAAAACTCGCAGCCAAACTAGAAGCAAAACTAGAAGCCAAACTGGAAGCAAAATGGGCAGCAAAACTAGAAGCAAAACTAGATGTAAAACTGGAAACCAAACAGGAAGAAAAATTGGAATCCATATCAGAAGAAAAACTGGATCTTCTGGATGTAAAACTGTAAGCCAAACTAGAAGTCAAAATGGAAACAAAATTGGAAGGAATATGAGAAGAAAAACTAGAATAAACACTTGGCACTAAACCTGGTGCTATTCCTGGATCCAAATTGGAAGCAAAATTCAAATCCATATCAGAAGAAAAATTAGACGTAAAATTGGAAGCCAAACCATATGCAAAAATGGAAGAAAAATTGGAAGGCATATCAGAAGAAAAACTGGAAGCAACACCTAACACTAAACCCGATGCTATTCCTGGCGCTAATTTCAGCGCTATTCCTGGCGCTAAACCTGGGACTATTCCTAACGTTATTCCCAACACTAAACCTGGTGTTATTCCTGGTGCTATTCCCGGGGCTAAACCTGGCACTATTCCTGGCGCTATTCTCGACACTAACCTTGTCGTTATTCCTGGCGCTATTCTTGGCGTTGTTTTCTTGACGCTAATTCTAGCGCTAATTCCGACGCTAAATCTGGAACAATTATAAAAAGTCCATATTGCACCCCATTTTGCACTGGAAAATGTGTTCAATTCATGAACTAAAATACACTAAATTATGACGTTATTTTAGGCGTTAATTGTATGTTCTATTGTAGTGACTATATATTAATCCTTAAGGAAGGATAATACTTCTCAAGCAATACTTGCTTGTACATAAAAAATATTCTTCACTATATAAAATATATTGCTTACATTTCTTTATATAGCATTTCCTATCTCCTAGGAGCATTCTAGAGAGGGTATCTTCTAGAAACATCATTTATTATATCTAACTATCCATTATTATATGCAACTACCATAGTGGGCCTTATTTAATACCATGGTGGACCTAGTCCACATTACATTGAATGCCCTCCATTAATAATACATTACCCCATTCCCATGGGGTACCTCCCATATTACCCTCCATATTTCCTCCCTAGGTACATTACATTCCACCACCCTTAAGCATGTTTCATCCCCAAAACATGATAAGAGACCATACAAAATGATCAGCTGAGAATTTTAGCCAACTTGTACCAAGTATGACCATCCATCCATCCTAATGGAAGATGAACATGATGTCCAACTGTTGTCTGTCCACCCTGACCTCGCTTTGCATCCTGTTGATGTTTCCATGGATGTGTAGCTTGAGCCTAGTGACTTCCTATAGTTCTAGTAGGCCTCCATGTACCTCTTGATTGGTTTCCCTTTTGGTTCCCTACTGGTGCATAAGTGTGTTGATGCGTCGCTCCTTGCCTTGATGACTGTTTTTTTTCTATATGATGTGGATGGTGATATACAACAGCTGTAGGAATTGGTTCCTTAGTATTCAAATTGACAACCCCTTCAACTATAGGAATTGGTTCCTGTATCTGCAAATATATAACCCCCTGTTCCTTGGAGTTAATGACCTCCTGAGCTTCTTTATTGTGTCCCTATGGCTTTAATTGATCTTCTTTTGTAGACTCCACCTCTAATTCAACTCTGGACACTACAAGAACGTATGTGCTTGTTGTCGTGGGCCCTTCTGTATTACTAAGAGACACATCCTATAATGTGATTTTATTTTCCTTGTACCACAACTTCAAAAAATTGTTTTTCACATTAATATTAATGGTACCCACTCATTCTATCCAAGGATATCCCAAAACAATATCCACTTCATAAATATCTATAGCATAAAAATCTGAATGTAACATGTATTTATCCATAGTAATCTTCAGATATTTAAAAATTTGTGCATTTTCACCTGCAACTTGTGTGCTTTGAACATTTTTGGCTGGAGCTGGTAATCTATTAACCAATTGAACATTGATAAAATTTTGTTGGAAACTAGGGTTATTAAAAATAATGATATTTTCTTTTTGAATACATCCATGAACTTGTAATATAGATTTTCCACATGAAAATAAACCCTTATTTCACCCTTTATCAACACGAGACCATTTATCTAAAACTAATTTTTCATATCCTTCATCAAAAAGTGTCATCAAAACACCATATTTAAATGATTTCCACCATATGAGAGCATCATCTTTGAAACCCCACTATAGACAATGTTTCCAATTCTCTTTGTAGCATTTCTTCCTGTCTTTTATGAATTCTTCAATACTGTAACCCTCTTCTTTTCCAGTAAAAAACATTTTTCTTGGAAGAACTCTTCAACAAAAACTAGGGTTTTAAAGAATAACTTACTACAAAAATTCATGGTTTATTCCGAAAAAACCCTGAAAAACTATCGAATTTAAAATGTTCATAACTTGACTTCCCGGACTTTATTTCGACTGATATTTTTTTTGGAATTTGGGTATTATTAAGAGAAGAATCCAAATATCCAGTTACATTTTGAAAAATATGAGAAAAAGGTCTCATATATGAGCCTGAAGTGTTCCATTCTCTTTTTTCTTAAAAAAATATAAAAATATTCTGCAAAAATAACCAAAAATGCTTCTCTTCTTGCCCAAGGAAAGATCTTTGATACCACTTGAAATATACCAATTCTAGATCTGCAAATATAATTCAATAAGACCAATAATAAACCATAAACCATTCACCAAACATGAAAACAAGAATATAGAAAACCCTTGATGTGGGGTAACGACATATATTAATCCTTAAGGAAGAATAATACTCCTCAAGCAATACTTGCTTGTACATCAACAATATTCTTCACTATATCAAATACATTGATTACATTTCTTTATATAGCATTTCCTATCTCCAAGGAACATTCTAGAGTTGGTATCTTCTAGAAACATCATTTATTATATCTAACTACCCATTATTATATCCAACTACAATAGTGGGCCTTATTTAATACCATGGTGGACCTAGTCCACCATACATTGAATGGTCTTCACTAATAATACATTACCCCATTCCCATGGGGTACCTCCCATATTAACTCCCTAGGTACATAGTGGAGGCCATTCAATATAAGGTGGACTAGGTCCACCATGGTATTAAATAAGGCCCACTATGGTAGTTGGATATAATAAATGGGTAGTTAGATATAATAAATGGGATTTCTAGAAGATATATTCTCTAGAATGTTCCTAGGAGATACATAATTATATATACGGAAGTGTAAGAAATGTAATTAACATGGTGAAGAATATTGTTGATGTACAAGCAAGTATTGCTTGGGGATTTTTATCTCTCCATGGTGAAGAATATTATTGATGTACAAGAAAGTATTGCTTGGGGATTGGTATCCTTCTATAAGGATTAATTTATGGCGTTACCCTACCTCAAGGGTTTTCTATATTCTTGTGTTCATGTTTGGTGAATGGTTTATGGTTTATTCTTGGTTTTATTGAAGTATCCTTTCTCCGGGTCTAAGGTTCTATCCAATGTTTTTGTTTAGAGAAATTTCGCCAATTTGGCTAAATTTCAATTTTTTAGAAGAAATTTAGGATAAAAATTTTCATTTTTTCATTAAAAATGAAAAACTTTTAGCGTAATTTATGATTATAGTTATTCATATACTTATATTTTTCACCTAAATATAAACATTTTCCATGAACATATAATACGTTTTCTTAATATTTTCGCCAAATTAATGATTATGCATTCCAATTTTTTGGGTATGAATTTTCATTTAAGTCATGTAAATTTATGCAGGACAAGAAAATGTTTTTAATAATTTACTTCTATTATTTTTTTCACTTCTTTCAACATGGAGGCAGTATATCATGTGGTATATTAGTGTGTAGAACTTTTTCCATGTATTTTTAAAGATATTTTCCATTGCCATTTTTTGTTGTTGTAAGTTCCCTCTAATTGATATGAAAGTTATTATTTTTTCTCTAAATATTCTTTCATGAGATTTTTTTTTGTTCATTACTCTCATTGATGCACATGCTAGAGAAATAGAATGGTGTTGTTGCCAGATTTTAAAGGTAGTAACAAGAAATCAATCAACTATCACCTAAGATAAATGATATATTTGCTTCTTTGATCTTCTCCCATGGAACTTGGCTTCATGTGACCCATTCATTCAACAACGGGTACAATGAAGATCATATATTTAGCTAGGATTATGCCAGCCCTATCTTCCTATCATTTTCTTATTTATATGACATTTCTTACTTCCTTCATGTTTTCCATTAAGTGAAGTTCTTCCCAAACCCATGCTTTCAAATGGAGAGGGTGTAGAAAGTGCACCAAATGTACAATGTTGTTGCATCAAGAGAACTAGAGACTTCTCAGCTAGTGAAGGAAAGCACTCAACCTTGAGGAATCAGTAATGTGTGGACAAAAATGGATATGATCACTAGAGAAATAAACCATTTATAAGTTGGTCATGAAAAATATATGTATTTGACACTATCCATACACACTCCAATTCACATGTAAGGTTACACAAAATCACTGGATAGAGGTGATATGAGTCGGTAGTGAATGGAGAAAATAGTGTTTCCTTCATTCCAATATAAATACTTGGAAGAAGGAGAATCCTAAAATTGTAACAAGGCAGGTAGCTATGCTATTCAATTAACCATTGATTCAAATCCAGGGGAAGACCAGATATTCCATCATATACGCAAACATTATCAATGGAAGACAATAAGAAAGTGAAATTACAGAGATCAACTGGAAAAATATACAAGATGGATCCCGCGATGGCTTCATGTCCATAAATGGTGATGAGTGTCAGGCCATAAATGGTGATGAGAATCTGACAAAGAGTGACAGTGAAAGAAGAATTATTGTGCAAAACGTTTTGGACAAGATTTTAGGTATGGTGATCGATACTACAGCCAGAATAAATACCCAAGTGGTACTCTACACAACCAAGGTGATGGGTACCCAAGTGGTACTCTACACAGCCAAGGTGATGGGGAAAAGAAGCCAAAACAAATACCCAACCAAGTCTATGGATCAGCGTGTGAGTATACTTGAAGAGTCGAGGGAGAACTTCCAAGTCTAGGTTGAACTTCACGTAGATGAGTCGAGCCGATATCTCCACCAGTGAATAGTGAATGGATATACCATAATGGATATATACATATCAAATATATGAAGTCACGAAATTAGGTATGAAGACTGGTGAAATAACATGCATATACCAATCATTTAGGGTTAGGCTCATTGCTAATGGAGAAGAAAAAAAAGCTACAAAGTGAAAAAACTTGGATTGTAGAATGACAATAAGATATCACAGAGTAGAATGGATATCGGGAGTCTAAGAGCTCTGGTATGATTACTCCTTGTGTGAGGTAGCATTGGATTCTGTGAGGGGAGTAAGAGTAGAAACAAGAATGAGTGAAACATATATTAGGTTTACTGTATAGAAATTAGGTTTCGGGTTTTCGGATGAGTGGTCGTGTGGATGAGGGAAAACGACGAGTTTGGGAGTAGATGGGAGAAACAAATGAATTAGTTGCAGGAGGTCGAAAGATACCTCACACCAAGAAACTAGAGAGAATATGTTAGAGAGAATCCCTAGAGAATCATACTGCAAAGGCAAAGATTTCAAAGGGCATTTTCTACATATGAGAGGAAACACTCATGGAGTTAGCAGTGGCTCTGATACCATTGTCAGGCCACGAGAGAGACTCCACACTTTGATGATGTTGCATTAGTATGATAGGTGAATATATACATGAGTAAATGACTCTTGTTCTTCCCAAACGGGTGAGTGTTCCTATCACCTACCAGTCTTCATATTTACATACAGTTACAAGAAACTTAACCACAAAAGATTACGTGTCTAATACAAAATTTCACTATAAATGTTTTGAAGAAAAATCAAAAGAGAAAAAAAAATAAGGATATTAAAATAATATTTACTAAAAGAATTTAGAAGAAAAGGAAAGGTATAATTTCTCTTAATATTTGACATTAAGAATAATGTTCGAAGATATATGATAAAATTAGAATGATATGATAGAATATTAGCATGGCTCGTATGCAAGGATGAAATATACAAATCAAGAAATGATCCAAATTTTTATAGGTGTTGGTCATTACATAGAAGGAGATCGCTAATTGGAAGGAATCCATGCACTCTAGGAGTTGAGTAGAGTTGCTAGCGGTTGCATGAAAAGGGTTTCCACCTACATTACAATTAATTGAGATCTTGTCATGCACCATAACTTTTTGATGGATCCTACTTGAATAGTAGTGTGTACTGATTTCTATAAAACCCTAGTGATTGTGGTATGAGGTTTTCATGGATATGATCTTTGGATGGGGTGGCCCATGTCCCCCTCCCTAAAAAATTGGTGCTTTTCATGTGTTAGTCTCTTCCCTTGGAAAATCGATTAAGTAGGTTGCTTCTTGCTTTGTCAAATGACAGGACGAGATACTTGAAATTCCTCTTTTTCCTAATAATTCCCATCAAATGGATTTGAAGCTTGTATACAAAGGCATGATTGACTAGTTTACTAGGATATGTCTCTCGCCTGTGGCCATGGAAAATTGGATTTAGGAAAACTAGGTAGGATTGATCAAAGGCCAACTCTCAGATTAATTTAGCGGATGACGGTTTTATTCAATTTACTTTGAAACCAAGGAAGATAGAGATTTAATATTTGAGAGTGGACCATATTTTTATGGTACTCAAGGACTGTATTTGAATGAATGGATGAAATATTTTAATATAGAAAATGGCATCCCTTCAACAATTCCAGTCTGGGTGAGATTACCGCATCTCCGTTTGCATTGTTGGAATGTTGAAATCATGAGAAGTATTGGTAATTCCATTGGTACTTGTTATCATTGAAATTTTGTCCGCAAATTGTTACAGGAATCCAGCATCTTCAAACAACTATGAGTTCACCCATGGACCAAAATTACCAAAAAAATCATTTCCAAAAAATCCAAAACTATACAACCAGTTATAAAATCAAGATGCGCTATGACTACACAGAGCGCGTGCGCACATGTGCCATCAAGAAATGTAGGAAAAGTGCACATGTGCAGGATGCACGACTATGGATGCTAAAATCCGTGCACACCTAAGAACGACGAATTTATGATGTTGGTCGACCTCCCACCCACTTCTGCTTTAGCTTCCAAGTCGATTTGACATCCAAATCTTGGTTGGATCCGGCTGGGTGGCTGGTCAAAGACCTAAAGGTGCCCTAAACAACCCCTTATCACACTAAAATCTAGTTGCACAATACCTCAAAGTGGTGCTATAAAACAAGGCCATGGGTGCACTACATTTTCAAGGAATTCATTTGCAAGGTTATGCTACTGCTATTCTCTTGGGGAAACCTCTTTTCTTATCAAGAGCATACTAGCACCATTCTATTTGGGCAATCCACATCACCTTTTGAGTGGGTTGTCTTGGGATTCCTTCACCATTTCTTTCAAGTTTCCAAGTTGTAAGAAGAGCTCAATCTTGGGGGTCCAAGAGCCCTCCCTTGGAGGAAGAAGGGACCCAAAGCCCCCTTTCTCTTTGGTGTTTTATTTTCACTAAAACAATCATTTCCATTGGTGACATGAGTCTTGTTTGTTTCTTGTTCTTATGTTCTTATGCACAATAGTTTAGTTGTTTTTTCCTTTCCTAGTTTAATTCTTAGCTTAGTATTTTATGTTTATTCTTCTAACCCTTTCCCTTATTGTTGTCTTGCTTAGCTAACCCAACTAAGCTTGTAAGCACCTCTATTTTTCTCATTTAGGTGAAAAAAGAGGCGCAACAGATTGGCGACTCCACTGGGGAAAGGTATCAATTTCCTACCCCATTTGGGTTATTTTATCTCTTCTTTTTACTTAATTAACCTGCAGGTACCATAACCGGCCCAAGCCGACCTGCAAAACATCAAATCCAGAGCTGAGTTGGGAGAATTCCATCTAGGATTTTCTTCACGGTCGTGTGACAATTGTGCGCAGCTTTATTGGCCCACAGTCATGCATCATGTGCACGTGCGCCAAAAACACTGCATTACTCCATGCCTTCTGCGCACCTGCACTCAAAAATCTTTTTTAGTTCGTGCATTGGCGCTTAGAGCACCTTTGTCTAGTCTGAAACCCGTGCACCTGTGCAAAAAGCACACATTGTAAGATTTTTATGATATGTTGAAGGCCCATAACCTTGTTAAAGATGATTCCTTGCATGTTGTAATCTACACCACACTTACATTCCCTTTCATATAAAGGGATTAGTCAAAACACATAAGCACTTAGGGGTTAAAAATCATTATTTTTCCTCTTTTCACTTTTTATTTCACCACATGGATGGCTTGCTTTGACTAAAAGTTGGAATTATTCTACATCACATATAAAACTTGCATTGGGACTAGAAATTGGATATCAAACGTTGAGTATTCTCTTCTCTCGTGCTCCAAAGCGATCTTGAGAATCAAAAAGAGGTTGAAAGACAATTTCATCTCCCTTAAAAAGATAAAATCTTTAGGAGAGGACAATAGCCCCCCTCAGGACTCCTCTTAGTTTATTTTTCAAACACATCTCAAGATTGTAACGGGCCCATACATGCCCACATGCTACAAAGATAGGATAGTGTTGAAATTTACTTTCTTAGATTAAATCACTAGGGAAGTTTAAAGGTTTTGTAACAGGCCCATACATGCCCACATGATCACAATCTAGGATAGTTTCAAAGCTTTCTTAGATTAAATCACATTAGGGAGTTAAAGGAATAGTAAAGGAACCACATGTCCACATGATAGCTTTCTAGGGACTTTTGAATTCCACAAGGTTGTACCAATGAAATTTAGTTAAATAGGTAATCAAAGACTTGTAAGTACCAAGCAAAGTCCACATGCAGCAAGGGGACACCTAATTCATTAAAAAATTGGCACACTTTCACTCATTCACACACAAAAGTCACTTCTCACTCACATAGTCTTCTTCTCGAAACGTGGAGGTTGAAGTAAGTTTCCTCCAAA
>SNQJ01S0200030.1:0-17013 GCA_010110895.2 Picea sitchensis | reverse complement strand
AAGGATTTTCATGAAATTAATTCACTTAAGCCACACATATAGATTCAATATCATAAAAAAATATGATAATAAAAAAAATAAAAAGATTGTTGCCTCTATATTAATATGGAAATGAGTCTCCATCGAAGACTTTATCTGTTGATCAACTTTTATTTACTTCCCTTGATCACCAAGATATGAGATCCACAAAACGGTACTATACCTTGTAAATATATTGAACTTTTGCACTCACAATAACGCTTGATTCTCTACCAAGGAGCCATATTTTCAAACAATTTATATCCCTCTAATACTTAACTACTTTATCTCAAAGTACAAATATCAATTTCTTGTTAGCTTTTATGAGCTAACACATTTGAGGTTATAGAAAATTCATGATTTTTAGTTCTTGTATCATAGACCCTTAAAAATGGAAATGATTATAAATATACATGCTTGCAATTGTCTCTTACCTTCTTCTTAATTACATGTTGCAATCTTAGACATATCCAATTCAATTGGGTTTTTCGTTCTATCCTTTATTTTTTTCCCATTCTCCCCTATAACAATGTGACACAACACCCCTTGCCTCAACAGGTTCTGCGCAACCTCCCGGTCTTAGGATCATTCTTTATCTCCCCGAGAGTCTGATTGAATCTTCGATATCCCCACAAGAAATCACTCACACTCACAAGTGCGTATCCACAGATCCTTCTTTGGAGCTACGCCCACACAAAGAATCACTAAGCTCCAACTCACTCCCACGTGATCTCTGATATGACCACAACCTTTACCCAAACGGGTATTTCGTCATTCGCGACTTCGCGATTCTATATGTGAGCCCCCTTAACGCGACAATCCCTAAAACCCGAAAAGGCTGGCGCAAATTTGATTCCTTCCTTGACTTTACCTTGACGTGACCTTCAAGTACAGTCTAGGCCCCATTCTTTCGGCACCCGGTATTTTGCGTATCGGCGAACTAAAATGCAACAAGTCCCATCACCGATAGACGAAATCGTGATATATCCTTGTCGCAAATTGACGACTCTATTCTCCCACGATATGATGGTCCTATTTCTTTCGGGACTTCACGAATCGAGAATTCGTGACTCTCAACTCTGAGTCACAACTTCCTCCACTTCTCGAATTCCGAAATAGCAAAATTTGAGGATGAGATGAACGACTCATGTTGATCCTAATCCAATGGCCTCTATTCCTCCTAATCTTATGAGTGATGAGAACACTCGGCCCTAATTTCTCCACTGGCTTGTGAGATCCAATGGTCCACGAAAAATTGACACTTCTCCTTGAAGCAACTCCACCGTCCATTCCATCTTTCAATATTCCTCCGTTGAATGCTCTGGCGTCATCTCTTTTGATCTTCCTCCCTATTGGGTGGTTGCGACACTCGCCTTGCCCTGATATTTTCAAGGTTCTATCCCTTCTGAGCTTTTACTCACAAACTCTAGGGCTTCCTTAGTGATTCTACACGCACTCCTTGCGACATTCACAAATAACCTCTGGTTATTTGATCCTTTGACTCTGTGCACTCTTTTCAATAGAAGTCCTTCAACCTTACTCCTCGGTTGATAAAGTCTAAGACTTCAATCCACGTGTGAATGTCTTGCATGACTCTGTGCTGTCTCTGCACTTCTGTTGGTGTGAGCACAACGATATCTCTCTTGAGATTTATGAGATAAAACTCAGAACTTCGTTGACGCACACCTTGCAGACGTTAACTGTACTCTTTACATGAATTCTCAGGAAGAGAAAAAATTGAACCTCATTCTTCTCTCCTCACAGATTTCATACATTCAACATGAAATCAAGAGAATTCATACACACACAACATTGAAATAAATGCATAACAGAGAAACAAAACACTATAAACATACTATTCAACAGATGTAAATAGTAAGCATAATAACACCATGAGATTGAGTCAAAGCATTCATGTATTAACTCAAGTGTTCATGTACATGGATTCTTCTCTGTGTTCTTGCTCTCTATAGCTCTACAGCTTACTCAACTAATACAATTGGGAATGATACAATGATACAAGCGAGGGTGTATTTTATTAGGTTTTCCCTCCTACAACTCTAAGATATCTAATCTGAAATAAAAGCTACAACAACTTTTCATAAATTACAATAAATGCCTCTTTATCCGACAAATGTGAGCAACGCTCAAGATATGTTTACAATATCCAAAACATAAATGTAGATACTCTCTCCTAGCTATTACATTAATGCTTCTCTATTCAAATTTAAAACATTTTCAAAATGTGCGTTGGTGCGTTCCTAGCTGTCTTTGCCTTTGCGTTTTCTTCGCTGACTGCTTACGATGCTCCTGCATCATACTCCCTTGGCTGAAAATTTCATGAACTCCCGTTCATGAGCTCCTGCACCATCTGTCCGTGTCTTTGGATATCTTCTTCACTTTCCCAAATGGCATCTTCAATCATATGTCTTTTCCATCTGTGGCCTTTCAACTACAGGCAATTGGTTAACCCACTGAACTTCCTTATGATTCTCTTATGCTTCTGTTTCATCAGCCCTGTAAGGATAAAGGTCTGCTATGTTGAATATGGGCGATATTCCTACCCCATCTGGCAATTCAATCTCATAAGCGTTTGCCTCAAAATTTCTTATGATTTTACATGGCCCAATTTTCTTCATCTTCAGCTTGTTGTATGTTCCCCTTAGGAACCTTGCTTTTATGAGATGCGCCATAACCAAATCACCTACTTCAAACTAAAGTTCTCTTCTATCTTGATTTTCTCTGCGCTTATATTCTTGATTTGAATTCTACAATCACTCCTTGATTTTGCTGTGGAGCTCTTGCATTTCTGCTACAAAATCTTCTGCTCCAACACTCCTAAATTCATTCTTCCCTAAGTCCCTTAACTCAGATATTCCTCTTGGCTGCATTCCATACATGATCTAGAATGAGCTTTGTCCTATACTCCTATTTGGTGAATTATTATATGAAAATTCCACTTGTGATAGAATCTGATCCCACTGACTACGATGTTCAACCACCAAACTCCTTAACAAGTCCCCCAAACATATGTTTACTACCTCAGTTTTTCCATCCGTTTGAGGATGATATGCTGAGCTAAAAGATAAATTAGTCCCCAACTTTTTCCATAGGGTCCTCCAAAAATGACCAACAAATTTGGTATCCCTATCTGATAAAATACTCTTGGGTAAGCCGTAAAGTCTAACAACTTCTTTGAAAAACAGGTTTGCAATGTGAGTTGCATCACTAGTTTTCTAACATGGAATTAAATGTGCCATTTTGGAAAATCTACCGACTACCACAAAGATTGAGTCACACCCTCTTTGCGTTCTTAGCAGTCCTAACACAAAATCCATACTTACCGCATCCCATGGCTTCTCTGGTACTGGCAATGGCTGATACAACCCTGTATTCTGTCTCTTTCCCTTCACGTACTGGAAAATTCTGCACCTATTCATGAATATCTTGACCTATGTTCTCATCCCTGGACAATAATATGAGCCATTTAGTTGTGCAAAAGTCTTGTCATGGCTGAAATGTCCAACCAATCCTCCACTATGCTTTTCCTTCATAAGATTTTATCTCATAGAACTCTTTGGAATACACAACTGATTACCCCTGAACAATAGTCCATTCTGAATCATATATTCAATCCATTGGCTCCTATCTCTGAGAACTGGATTCTCACATGCTTCATAGGCTTCTTTGAAATCTGCATCACCTCTGTACATTTCCTTGAGGTTATCAAAGCCTAAGGTCTTTACTCTGAACTCCTACAGAATCAAACATTTCCTGCTCAAAGCATCAACAACTTTGTTAGCAGTTCCATAAATATGTTTTATAACAAAAGTAAAATTCTACATGTATTCAACCCATTTTGCATGCTTTTGGTTCAATGTTTCCTGTCGAGTTATGAATTGTAATGCATGGTTATCGCTATACAAGACAAACTCTTTCAGAACCAAGTAATGCCTCCATTTTTTCAATGCCTGTATAACTGCATAAAACTCCTTGTCATACATTGAATATTTTAGCTTAGCCTCATTCAGTTTCTCACTGAAGTATGAAATTGGTCGGTTGTCTTGGCTTAAGACCGCTCCAATTGCGAAACCACTAGCGTCACATCTCACTTGGAATGTCTTGCTGAAATATGGCAAAACCAGAACTAGCTGTCCAATTATATTTTCCTTCAGCAACTTGAAACTCTTCTCTACTTCCTCTATCCAATGAAAAGATTTGTGTCTTTTCTTGACTGTGTCCATCATTGGTGCACATATTCCACTAAAATTTCTAATGAACTTCCTGTAAAAACTATCCAATCCATGGAAGCTTCGAACTTCAAAGATACTCTTTGGCGATGGCAATCCTTGATTGTTTTTACCTTCTGTGGATCCATCTTCAATTCGTTCGAAGAGATTACAAAATAAATGAGTTTTGTCTTCATGAAAGATGACTTCTTCAAATTGATCAACAATTTCTCTTGTTGTAATATCCTCATCACTGCAGCTAAATGCTTCAGATGTTCTTCTTCAGTCTTACTAAAGATCAATATATCATCAAGATATACGATTACAAACTTTCCTATGAAATCTTTCAATACTTCGTTCATCAGCCTCATAAAAGTACTGGGTGCATTCATCAAACCAAACGGCATGACAAGCCATTCATACAGTCCTTCATTCATTTTGAATGTTGTCTTCCATTCATCACCTTCCCTAATTCTAATTTGATGATACCCGCTTTTCAAATCAATCTTTGAGAAAAACTTTGCTCCACTCAACTGATCCATCAATTCATCCATCCTTGGTAAAGGAAATCTATACCTGATGGTGATTTTGTTTATAGCTATCGAGTCTGTACACATTCTCCATCCACCATCTTTCTTTGGGCTTAACACTATAGGTACATTGCATGGACTCAAACTTTCTCTAACCAATCCTTTGTCCATCAAGTCCTAGACTTTCTTCTTAACTTCTTCATTCTCTTGCGGCATCAATCTGTATGCTACTTTGTTTGGTAAAATCGCTCCAGGTATAAGACCAATGTGATGGCTTATGCTCCTGATGGGTGGAAATGAGCAAGGTAATTCGTCCACCACTATATCAGCAAACTCCTCTAGTAGGTCCTGAATTTCTTTTGGTAGATCATCTATCTTACTACTGGTCAGAATGACTCTAGGCTTTCTTACCACAACAAACTGAATGTATTCTTCTTTCTTGACTTCATCAAGAAGTTCCTTACCACTCATGAGAAGTATAGTATTGTTGGCTTCAAGCTTCACCTCCTTATTCTTAATTGGCAACAACATATGCATTCTACCATTTTTCTCTAAGGTGTATGTGTTCTTTCTCCCATCATGAACAACATTTCTGTCATATTGCCACGGTCTCCCCAACAAAAGATGACAGACATCCATGGGAATAACATCACACAGGATCTCATCATTATATCCCCCTATCTTAAATTCAATTAGACCTTGTTTAGTGACAGTTACCTGATGTCCCTTTTGCAACCACGAGACTTTGTATGGGCTTGGATGTGCAACAGTTTCCAATTCCAGCTTTTCCACCATCTCTGTGTATACTAGATTATCTGTGATCCCACTGTCCACTATTACCTTGCATACCCTGTCCTTGGTCTTGCAAGCAATTCTAAACAAACTGTTTCTTTGGAATGGATTCTCTATCTCTTTCTCTAGTTTCAAGAGAATTTTCCTCATCATTAAGGACCTTCCGCCTTCTACATCTTCTGCCTAAACATTCTTCCCTTGTGCCTCAGAAATGTGAGCTTCGCCTCCGTCTCTTTTTCTATCGGGGCATTCAAAAGATTTATGTCCTATCTTTCCACAGACAAAACATTTTACTTCACCTCCTCTGCCTCTTCCTCTTGCTCTTGCTCGCGGAAAAGTATTTCTATCGGCATACTGTCCTCCCCGTGAACTTCCTCCTCTTTCAGGGTGAGTATGAGGTTTCTTTTCTCCCTCCTTCGACTTCTGAATTCTGTCCTGGGCAATTGCTTTGCCTCTGCTCTGACTTCGACCTCGACCACTTTGACCTTGCTTTCGGGCTAATTTCTCTTCAGCCTTCAGAGACATTTGATAAGCATCTTCGACATTCCTAATTGTCATCATGCTCATCTCATGTTGAATGTCATATCTCAGACCATTCATGTATCTGGCAACCTTTTCATCATCACTTTCTCGATGACCCGCTCTGATGTTGAGCCTGTAAAACTCTTCAGTGTACTCCTTCACTGTCATCATCTTCTATCTCAAGTTTTGCATTCTTCGAAATAGATTGATATGGTAGTGTCTGGGTATAAACTTGGCTTTCATTTTTGAACCATCCTATCCCAACTTTTGATTCTTTGTTTTCCTTTGCAACTCCTATCAGCTTGCAGTTCATCCCACCATAGTGCTACATGCCCTTTAATTCCTGTGACGACATGTTTGACCTTCTTGTCTTCCTCGACATCCTCATAGTCGAAGTATTTATCTAGAGCTCTAAACCAATCTAGCAGATCTTCAACGTCTAAGTTTCCTTCATACATCAGAATGTCTATCTTTTCTCTAGCTTCGATTCTTGCAACAAACCTAAATATACATTCTTCTACAACGTATTTGACTACGACTTCTTCCTCAGCTCCAACCTCATTTTCGCTTTTAGCTTCACTGACATCTCCAACATCAATTGTTCGTCTCTGTGCTGTTTCCATAGAATCCAATCGAGCACAGAGTTCTCTCATCTCCCTTTCCACAGTTGGATCGGGCATTGGTCTTTCTCTCCTTCTTGGCGACATTGTTTCAATCTGTTCCCCGCAGAAAACAAAAAGAAAATTGTAGGCTAGTCTCTGATACCACTCTGACACAACACCCCCTGCCTCAACAGGTTCTGTGTGACCTCCCAGTCTTAGGATTGTTATTTATCTCCCCGATAGTCTGATTGACTCTTCGATTTCCCCACATGAAATCACTCACACTTGCAAGTGCGTATCCACAGGTCCTTTGGAGTTACGCCCACCTGAAGAAGCACTAAGCGCCAAATCACTTCCACGTGATCTTTGATATGACCACAACCTTTACCCAAACGGGTATTTCGGTGTTCACGACTTTGCGATTCCAGATGTGAGCCCCCTTAACGCGACAATCCCTGAAACCTGAAAAGGCTGGTGGAAATTTGGTTCCTTCCTTGACTTTACCTTGACGTGACCTTCAAGTACGGTCTGGGCCCCAGTATTTCGACACCCAAGATTTCGCGTATTGACGAACTAAAATGCAACAAGTCCCATCGCCAATAGCCGAAATCGTGATATATCCTTGTTGCAAATCAATGGCTCTATTCTCCCATGATCTGACGGTCCTAGTTCTTTCGGGACTTCGCAAATCGGGAATTCCCGACTCTCGACTCTGAGTCACAGTTTCCTCCACTTCCGGAATTCTGAAATAGCGGAATTCGAGGATGAGATCAATGACTCCTGTTGATCCTAATCCAACAACCTATATTCCTCCTGAGCTTATGAGTGATGAGAACACTCGGCCCTAATTTCTCCACTGGCCTACGAGATCCAATGGTCCACGACAAATTGACACTTCTCCTTGAAGAGACACCATCGTCCGTTCCAGCTTCCAATATTCCTCCGCTGAAAGCTTTGGCGTCAACTCTTCTGAGCTTCCTCCCTATTGGGTGGTTGCGACACTCGCCTTCCCCTGAAATTTTCAAGGTTCTATCCCTTCTGATCTTTTACTCGCAAACTCTAGGGATTCCTTAGTGATTCTACACGCACTCCTTGCGGCATTCACAAATAACCTCTGGTTATTTGATCCTTCGACTCTGTGCACTCTTTGCAATAGCAGTCCTTCAACCTTCCTCCTCGGTTGATAAAGTCTAAGACTTCAATCTGCCTGCGCATGTCTTGCACGACGCTGTGTTGTCTTTGCACTTCTGTTGGTGTGTGAACAACGATATCTCTCATGATCTTTCTGAGATAAAACTCAGAACTTCGTCGACGCACACCTTGCGGATGTTCACTACACTCTTTGCAGGAATTCTCAGGAAGAGAAACAATTGAACCTCATTCTTCTCTCCTCATAGATTTCATACATTCAACATGAAATCAAGAGCATTCATACTCACACAACATTGAAATAAATGCATAACAGAGAAACAAAACACTGTAAACATACTATTCAATAGATGTAAACAGTAAGCATAATAACACCATGAGATTGAGTGAAAGCATTCATGTATTAACTCAAGTTTTCCTGTACATGGATTCTTCTTTGTGTTCTTGCTCTCTACAGCTCTACAACTTACTCAACTGCTACAATTAGGAATGATACAATGATACAAGTGAGGGTGTCTTTTATGAGGTTTTCCCTCCTACAACTCTAAGCTATCTAATCTGAAATAAAAGCTACAACAACTTTTCATAAATTACAATAAATGCCTCTTTATCCGACAGATGTGAGCAACGCTCAAGACCTGTTTACAATCTCCAAAACATAAATGTAGATATGCTCTCCTAGCTATTACATTAATGCTTCTCTATTCAAATTTAAAACATTTTCAAAATGTGCGCTGGTGCGTTCCCAACTATCTTTTCCTTTGTGCTTGCTTTGTTGGCTGCTTACAATGGTCCTACATCAAAATGTCAAGAGAATGGGGTATTAGGTTAAACATTTCTTCTCTTGTGAAAGCATGGCAATGATTTGGCGTCAAACACATTGAGTTATACTTGAATAATAAAAATATTAATCGCAGGATGTGTATCGAGCATTAAGTGTAATTAATTAAATCACCATAACATTATTATTTGGTCAATCTTACTCCTAATAATAAATGGACCACTCATGTTCTTAATGTAAGCATTAAGAAGATACATCTACATATATTTACCTTTGTAATTTATAACTATTTGAATTGAACATATAATTTCCCTCTACAGAGACACTTAATTATCATGGAATTAGTCATAAATATAATGTAAATTCAATTCGAGTGCGTACTACTAGAAATGTTCTTTTTCATGGGGCCAAAGAGTCATTGAATGCTTCAAACAATATCCAATGCTGTGCCACTATATAGTTCTCTACTTCATTGACAAGAAAGTCAATCAAGATTTGATTATAACTTAGAATTTTCTGATTTTATTATAAAAAAGTAGGTTACATTAATTAAAAATGAAAATAAACAAATCTTACAATGAACCCTGGATAGCCAACTAACATGCTCAATTTAAGGGGTTTCAATTAATAGACAAAGAAAAATTCACACATGCTAATTTTCAACTAGTAATATAAATGAAATGATCATCTCTTTAATTTTTTTTCATCCTCTCAATATACCTCTTCAAATATTTCCAGGTTTTTACCCTCTTTTGGGTCCATGTAAAAGACATTTGTCATATGGAAATGACACCCACTTTTTCTATAAGATGCTCATAAAATGCAATATCATTTTCAAATCCAAATGGAGTGTGATCAACCATTAAAAAGTAATTTCCCGGTGATTCATAGACCTTAAAACCCACCATTTTTGGACTGTTCACCTGAACATTCTTCTTAGTCAATGTGGTATTTAAATAGTGCCATGTAATAGGAGTTTTGGGCTTGTAAAGTAGAAATCTATGCCCGTTTCATAGGTTTGATGTTTAAAACATCAGAAATAAATGAGCTTGATTCACTCCCCACGATAGGAGAGGGGGTGGAACAACTCAATCGATGTTCCTGTCTTTTAGAGAAAATGTCCCTAATGAATTCATTGTGATAGTTATCTCATACATCCCTAGAAGAGAAGCCATGGAAATTTTCTTTGCATAAAAATGCTAGATTATCATATTACCTTATCAGTGAAATCCAAGACATCACTCAATGCAAAGTAGATTATCAAATTACCTTATTAGTAAAATCCAAGACATCACTCAATGCAAAGGGAAGCTATAAGTTCTAGTTTCTTTTGAGAAAACATTTGCCTAGTGGGGTTATGTGGGGTGTTGATGAGAATGACTTGAATGCTCTTTAAAAAAGATTTCTTGAGTTGTTTTTAGAGAAATGCAAAGTCAAATGGCCTTAATGTAAAAGTATTAATTTTTACATATCATGTAGATAATATGTTTTTAGAGAAATGTAAAGTCAGATGGCCTTAATGTAAAAGTATTAATTTTTACATATCATGTAGATAATACTTATTAATTTTTACATATCATGTAGATAAGATTTCTTGATATGAATCATAGAATGAAGAATAGAGCTTAGTGGAACTAATATTGGAGGAAACCGAGAAAACCACCATAGTTGGAGCTCAAGACTATTTTAATCAAATGCTCAAATTTATATTCATAGAATCCATTGCAATTTTTGTTGTTATAATGATTTGACAAGGACTATACAAATTAAAATGGGAGTTGGTGTAATGAATTTATTCATTTGAGAACTACTGATATATGGCATAGTGGACCCTAAGCCAATGAAAACTTTATTTGATTCAAGATATCTCAAATTCAAAATGAAAATTAAAGTAAAAAAAAAGATACAATCATTTGCTAATCCCTAAGGCATCCAAACAAGGAGATATCCTTGAATAGTAGGATTTGCAATAAATAAAAGAACTCAACCACATGACCTTTGAGACTATAGGTTTTAGGTTATCTTATCGAATAGATAGAGGATCAATTCCTCAATGTAATTTTGGTAAATAATTAACTTACATAATTTTATGCATTACTACTATAGTTTGTAGAGAATATACATATTCAATTTGATTTTTTTTCCAAGGAAAATGCCTCATGGAAAACCCTTTGAGTACTTCCTCAAGATATATGAATAGAAAACGAGGTAAACCGTCAACCTTGATTATGGAGTCTAACCTTGAACAGATCAAGAGAGTTGGACTTGTGACCTCCTCAACTTTAGGGGAGAGATACCATGTTTCCTCATGGATGCTTAAGCTAACCCTCAAGGATAAATATTCAATAAAATTATCAACACCTACATGAATTTCAATTCATTGATTCATAAACAACATAGATCTATAATCAAAACATAATAAGAAATTCCAGGACAAGATGAAATAGTTATCTTATCAAAAATATGAACGAAACAATTGATTGAGAGTGAACACCTTTTCACCCAAATGTAGGCTACCATCTATGGATGCCACCCCCTAGCTAGGCTATGAGACCACTAGGGTGAAGAAAACAAGTTTAAATAATTTAAAGTCACTCATGCCATCTCAAAAACATTTAAAAACAACAATAAAATTCACTATATAAATGTATTAAAAATATTTCAGTCCTTTAAACTATGACACTCCCTCTACTTTCCCATATAACACAATAAGATACCCCCTTCTTTATTCCAGAGTACCTTAATAACACTCTTCTTATTTGCAGTGAGAGTCCAAACTACTATCTACTTTTAGATTTAATTCTAATAAAAATTTGGTTCTTTAACATTAATGATCAACCATATATACAGTCATGGAGATTCCGCTTTCCTTAGCTTAGTCTCTCTATTGATACACCACAATATCCTTTACATTATCTTTATGATTTCACTTTAATTCAATCACTTTTCAAACAATCCTACTAATTCATTCTTTTGATGGAAAACAATATCCTTTACATTATCTCTGTGATTTCACCTTAATTCCAACACTCTTGAAAAAATCCTAATAATTCTTTTGATGGAAAACAATCCTCTAAGGTACACGTGCCCATGCCTTTCCCAGGACACTCCTCCTATTCAAATTTCCCCACTTGCATGAGTGACGAGAGGAAAATATAGATTCATATTTGAACTCTTATTAATTACATTAATACATGATGTTGATAGGTTTTCCAAAGGATGGAGTCTTTCCACCCCTCCACTTTCATGTTTTCCATTAAATTAAAAATAGGCCTTGTAATTAACCATCATTATTAAGAGAGTGAGTGTTTAGAATAAGTTCATGGAAATTACAGTAAAGAAAAGTTATGGGAGATAAGTATCTAGGATTATAATAATCTCCTTTTATTCTCTCACTTTCCCTCTAGTGAAATCGTAGTCCCTAGTGAATTATTTAGCTATTCAACCTTAAATCATTATTTTAATTATAAAAAATACATAATTAAAAATTCAATAGTTAGGTCTTTCCCTCAATCTCTACCCAAGTCAAAAAATTTCCATATATTACACACAAGGTCATTTATAATTGTACTCTTGTCAATGTATCCATGTTTCATTCCAATAAATCCAAAGGGTCAAAATGGGGATATTACCATTATTGTTTTTATATCCTAAATTTCTAACTCATTCATGTTCAAACAAGGTTAGATTTCACATTTCCTCCATAGGGTGTGAATCGTTAGGGTGTAAGTGAAGCAACTCTGATTTAAAACACAAATGATTCTTATTGGAATTAAGTATAATTATTCATATAAAAATTTAAAACACAAATGATTCTTATTGGAATTAAGTATAATTATTCATATAAAAAACGTTCTTAGACAATCAACATTACCAACTACAAAAACATAGGCCAATAAAAGTGTAACAATGGTTAAGATGATTCAAAAAAATAAAAAATAACTTAGATAAGAGATCCATACAAAATGATAATTGCAAACAATTGGAGTTTCTCTGAATAAGTGAAAGGTTGAAAGGTCGCTGGGTTGAGGTTTATGTGACGTGAAATATTTTCTAAGTTCATTAGTGCACCTTTCACATCCACTATATTAAAGAAATCCATTTCTAGTCTTCGATTGAGCCCTACGAAGTTGATCTAAATTGAAGCTAAGATAAGGCATTGTCTACATGTTATGCCACATCCCTTGGAGACTATTTTGGATTACAATTTTCCTTTGCAAAACTTGGGAAGTCACAAATCTACTTAGAAAGGGGATTTCTTGAACCTTATAATTTAATGCAACATCAAGTGTTCTAATACTAGTTCTAAGACATTTGTGCACTCTCTAATCCCTAAATCCAAGTTTCAATAATTATTCTAAAATCAATATGTTTTAGTACTTTATGTTGAGATTTTTCAAGAATTTCGACAATCTTTTTTATAATTTTTCTTATTGCCTACATTTACACATCATTCTTTGTATAATTGTGTTGATTTTCTAACTAAAATGGTAAGTGTGAGCTAGAAAAGGTCCAAGTATTATGTTATAGTTATGTGATTTTTGAAAGTTAATTTGATCAAAATTGGTTCAATGCATGTTTTCACTTGAGTTTCATTTCCAAACAATAAAACTTGTTGGCATTGCTTATGCATATTGAATCTCTTAAATAATTTTTAATTCCCCTGGACTTAACATAAGTTATGATGGTTACATAACATAGAACATTTGGACATGAATAGTTTCATATGCAATACATAGTGTAGGCCTTTTAAAGAAAGGTAAAAGACAAACATATTATAGAATGATCTTCAAATTATTAAGAATATTGACACGACAAAATAGTTATCATAATATTTTTCATTATATTTAAAGAACATATGCTATAAAAAATCTCTGAGACTTGTTTTGCAATATTTTCCATGGAATCAAACATTGGAATAGTTGAAGTTTGACAAAATAGGTATTCCCACATAGGATGAATACCTTCAACAACCACTCACACAACCATATCAAATATCATAACACTAGTTTTTTTACGTGGTTAAAACCATCAAAGAGGGAAATGGTCCATGAATGTTAGGGACCTAACCCCTCATGTAGGTAGAATAATATATTTCCATGTAATAAATGTCAATATTAATAATGCCTAGCAATAAGGAAGAATGCATCCAATGTAAGAAGACTTAATAGAAGCTTCCGCTTCTAGAAGGATCTTCCTCTAGATTTTTCTTTTGATAGACATATTTAGTATAAATAGGAGTGGAGGGTATGAAAAGTTTTGTCTTGGATATTATTGTAATAGAGCCCTGCTCTGCTGGAGGTTGCCCCCTCAAAGAGGAAAGTAAACATTGCTCTCATTGCTCTTTCTGTTGTTATTCTGGTATTATTTTGGTATTATTGTGGTGTTGTTATGGTTATATCGTTGTCTATATTCCATTTCTAGATAATTATTTATGTTTTTCATACTATTTTATATCTGGAATATTACAAGTGGTATCAGAGCACCTTCCTCGGTAGAAAATTGTGGGTTAATTGTTTTTCAGCATAGAGACGTATTCTGATGTATTTAAGCTACAAAGATCTGTCGTTACGTGCATAAACCCATGGTCGGGGATTCATACATGCAAAAAATGTAAGTGCTACTTAAGTGCACATCTATTGGCCACCCTTGTAACCCCTGTTGGTACCCCTTCGAGTGGTAGCGCATCAGACAACACCTGTATACAGATCAACCTAGATCTCGTGAAGCCCTCCATAAATAAACTGATCGACCACCTGACTGCTATAGTGCCATCGAGAAAAACACTTGGGAAGATAATCTCTAGTATCTGGGTAGTCATGTAAGACGGCTAAGGGCACGATCTAGCCTCCTTAGTTGGTGACCTAAGATATTGGGCCGAGTACTACTGTTGGACCCTACACGTATATCAGAGAGCTATAGCACAAGAAAAACCCTTTTCTATAGAACCCTTGAATACCCTAACCCTTGGGACGGAAACAAAAACAGAACAAACAAGATCTATTTCCGAGCAATTGTGTCTCCTGCATTCGGGTTGCGAAATTACTACACATTTCTTCCTGTTAAGCATTTGGGCATTTTATCATTGCAATATTATTCGAGATGTATCCCGTTGGATTTCTCTCTTATCCCTTATCGCAATCATACCTATCATTTTTCAACAATTTTTTTTTCTCGTGGAACCTACCCCCTTCCAACACCCTTATTTGGGATTTACCCCATTGGATTCAACTCGTCACCCTGATCATTGTGATACACTTCACCCATAACCCATTTTCTGTGTGATCCCACCCGCCCCTTTTCGTGTTTCCTCTTCATCATGGCCCACACCCGTAGACAAGACTTGGAAGCTCACTTCAATGCCTTGCACTCTAATTTCATAGAAACCCAACAAGAAGTGAGACAAATTAGTGCCAATATTTCCACCGTTAATAAAAACATGCATTCCTCCATCAACGCAAAAATAGAGGACCTCAAACAAGACCTTGCTACCAAGATTGAATCCTTCACTACGATGATATGTGCCAAGATGCATATCCCTACAGATCTTCCCTCATCTGACCCACCTTTGCAAACCGAAGGTGAAACTTCCTCTCATTCCCAAAATTTTTAGCCCCATCACTTTCAGCATGACCTACGCCTTTTGCGTGTGGATGTGACCAAATTTGATGGCTCGGATCCCATTGGATGGGTAACTCAAGTGGAATATTATTTCTCTTTGTATGGAATTACGGATGAGTTGGCCAAACTACGGTATGGTGTTCTCCATCTAGATCAAGAACGTTGGCAATGGTGGCAATGGAGAAAAAATGCCTGGCAAGGGTATGTGGCTTGAACACACTTTGTGGTAGAGATTTATGAACGCATTGACACTGACACCAACCATTTAGGCCATTTGACAAAGTTGAAACAATATGGCATAGTGGAAGACTTTATAGCCGCTTTTGAGCGATTTTCTTTTCGTACAGAGGGCATGTCTGATGCTTTTTTCCAAGAATGTTTTATCAATGGCCTCAAGGATGAAATTCGTGCCTATGTACTCATGGATCGACCTCAGATTTGGGTGGATTATACTAAAAGAGATAAGGAAGCACAACAAGTTGTCTCTTCTCAAAACCGAAAACCCTCCTTTATTCCTCGCACTAAACTAGTCACTCCCACTCCTCCTTCTACTCCACTAAAGATCCAGAAATTGACCAGGGTCAAAATGGTTGAACTCCAACTCAAAGGCCTTTGTTATAATTGTGATGACAAATATTTTCCTGGGCATGTCGGGAACAAAATATTTTTATGGGCATGTCGGAGGATGTTTCAGAAGAGGATGTTGAGGCTCCCCTTGTGTCTATGTCACCTGAACCCACTGACATGATCCCTCCATCAGACCCTCTCGAAGTAGAAATAGTCATTTCCCTAAATGCTCTCACTGGCTTCTCTACTCCCCAAACACTCAAGCTAATTGGTTACATTAAGCATAGGAAGGTCATCATTCTTGTTGATAGTGGAAGCACCCATAATTTTATTCATCGCCGCATTTCCAAAGAAACTAATTTCTATATCCGTGCCGTCAATAATTTTCAAATCATGATTGCCAATGGCAGGTCCATGAAATGTGGATGGTGTTGTGAAAATGTGTGTCTCCAAATTGGTGAGTACGACCTGAAACATCATATGTTTTCTATCGACATGGGTGGTTGTGACATTGTGTTGGGTGGATAATGGATAAGGACTTTGGGTCCCATTCTCATGGATTTTAAGGAATTAACCATGCAATTCGACTAGGAGGGCCAAAAATATAAGTTCCAAGGAATCACTGTCGGTTCCCCAGAGATCATCAGTTCCCATCGCATGGAAAAGTTGCTAAAAAAAGGTCATTCTGGCATTATTTCCCAATTCCATGTCATATAAGCCACTGAGACACCCTTTGTGCTGCAAGACCTCCAATCCATCCTCTCTAAGCATAAAGTGGTTTTTTCCACCCCCTAGGGACTCCCTCCTTCCCGTGGTGTTCATGATCATTCCATTCCCCTTGTCCTAGGAAGCCTTCCTCCCAATATGCGTCCCTATCGTCATCCCTTTTCCCAAAAAAATGAAATTGAGAAAATTATTCAAGAATTGCTCAACGTAGGTGTTATCTGCCCTAGTATGAGCCCTTAATCTTCTCTTGTGGTCATGGTCCTTAAGAAAAAAGGTTCTGGGAACATGTGCCTTGAATTCCACGCCCTCAACAAAATCACCATCAAAGACAAATTTCCCATTCCTATCATTGATGACCTCTTGGATGAATTGAGTGGTGCCCATATCTTTACTAAACTTGATCTTTGTTCTGGCTAACCACCAGATCCATATGAATGGGGCATACATTCCTAAGACTGCATTTAGAACTCATGAGG
>SNQJ01S0200029.1:0-16964 GCA_010110895.2 Picea sitchensis | reverse complement strand
AATTTATCATAAATTTATTTCTGGATCAAGGGCTGGATCAAGTGTCGGATAAAATTTTGTATGGAAACGTCTCTCATGAAAATAATAGTGTTATTTAACATGTTCTTGTCTAGTTTTCCCATTTCCATTTAATTGTTTTTGTATAGATTTCCACATTTTAAAACAATGGTAACATTGGTAGAGTTAACACCAAGAAGGGTGAGTTTGTAATTGTTTGATTGGCTTGGTGTATACACATTCACTCACCTCTTACCTATCTCTGCCACTTCTTGACAGACCCTACATCAAAATTATTGCCCCTTCCTATAAATCTATAGAATTAATAAAAATCAGTTTTGTTGCACTTGAAATTAATTTAAATTATCAAAAATTAGTGTCGGATCTAGGACCGAATCAAGTGTAGGATTGAGGGATGGATGTAGGTATGGATTGAGGGTCGGATTAAAGTCTGGATGGAGGGTCAGATTGATGTCTGGATGAAGGTCTGTATCGAGGGCCGGATTAAGGTCTAGATGGAGGGTCGCATTGAGGTCTGGAACGAATTTTGGATTTTTTTTCACAACAGATCAAGGGCAAGGATAGATTCTAGAACTCCTTTTGTTTTTTTACTTGGAGATGTAATTTAGCATCTGAATATCTTTTAATTATTAAGCATAAGATTGGTCTTCCCTTAAATCCTTTAATGAATTTTTAAGATAGCAATTTCATTCTTACAAATGGTTGAAATAATATTTGGTCTTCCTTAATACCGTTGAATGGAATTGTAAGTTAACATTGGATTCTTATATTTTTGTTGGGTCTTCCTTTAGTTCTTTAAAATGGATATGCAAGCAATAGACTTCTTATTAATTTCTATTTATGTTTGATTTTTATTAGTTTTATAAATTAGATACATAATGCAAAGTAGCATATAAATTTAATGTATTTCTTAAGAAGATTGATCTTCCTGTGGTTTCTTGCAAATGAATATATAATTGTAGCCTTTAAATTCCTGATATACATTCTTAGAAGATATTCCTTAATATGAAGATGCATAGTTGATCTACATGAGACTAAGATTTTACTTATGTTCTTTGGGTTATTAGTCTTTATGAAAAAACCTCTTACTCATTTACACTCAATGTTGCTTGAAGATTGATTAAGTAGAGTAGATTATTATTTTCACTATGATGAATTGATGGCTAAGTATGTTGATAATTCTAGTTTTGAATAACGGTGTATGATTGAATTAATGGGAATTAGATACTTCCTTGTTTCTCAGAGCAATCATCAATCCTTAGACCTTAAGTGGTCAAAATCGATCGAATGAATCATGGACTTGAGCATTGCTTATGTGTCTTGGAGGTCATAACCATGCAAGATAGTTTGGATGGGTAGCTTCCTTATGTTATCTTTATAAGATATGGTTGATTGAATAATAGTGATGTTTCTTTTAGTTGATTGTGATGAAATTGATTGTGTAGTTATTAAAACATGTTATGACGCATTTTCACTTGTACCAACGTTTGTTCAAAAAAAAATTGACCTCTTTTGTACATCACTAATTGTTGGCGTAATGAAGGGGCCATTACAAAAAATAAATACTTGGCTTATCTATGCATTTCAATTTTTTCTCTAATCCATTAAATTAGTTTCCTAACCATCATATAAAAGAATACAAGAACAAAGAATAATTATTAAGCATGTATAGTGTATTGTTGTTACAACCTAATTCATTAAAATATGGGCAATATCATAACACTATCAAGAAGTGTCATACACTCATGTTATGTATTAAGTATGGGGCAATGAACTTGATGTAGTGAGAAAACACAAAAGACAAAGAATTTTCTAAAAACTCTTAAGAGATAGAAAATCATTTTTATAAAAATACATAGTACATATTTATATAAAAATAGATAATCAAATGAACACTCTATAATAATCAATATCTTACAAAATAATAAAGATTATCATTGCATTTTTTTTAAAATTAATTTCACTGGATTTATATATTGTTATAATCACATTTATCATTAACCAATATTTATATTTACCTAATCAATTGTAATTATATATATTATTAATCTTTTAATAAAAAAAGAGATGAAATCTCTAGCACATGTCTCAACAACAAAGAAATTGAACATATAAACAAAGAAAACATTTATTTAATCCATTTAAAAAGTTATTCCTTTACTTTTCATTAGAAGTTTGTAATGGCATAAAATAAAATTTGATATAGAAAAATAAAATTTATCAACGATGACGTGTAAAGTAGTTAATGCCCCAATAATAAAATTTAATAAGAAAAAGTAATTATAACACAATATAAAGTAAGTTTAATAATAGTAATGGAAAATCAAATATAAAATCATAAAACATAAGGAAATTGAGGAAATATAACTTGTCAAGTAATGATGTAATGATGGTGAAATATTATATTACAATGATCTTTAAACTTATTTACATTATAATATATTCTTGATTTATATAAATAATGAATTATTATTACACATTTTAATTTATTAATTTTATGTTTATTTTTTTATAAAATGTTTTATTTAGATAAATGACCAAATATTATTATGATATCAATGGTTAACACATTTTTTTTTTATGATAATCATGCTTTTCTTTATGTTTATTAGAGTTATAATGAGTAGATGTCATGATGGGATGTGTGATGGTTTGATTTTGCATGAAAAAAATGAGATTATAGTGGTTCTTAGAGGATTCAACTCTATGTTTGAGTACTACTAAAAAAATCATGTTTTTTTATCTTATTATTTTACATATGTTRCAAATTATTTTATTTATCATATTGGTTTTTTTGAAATAATCAAATATACAATAAAAACATCTTTACAATCTTCTTATTTAGGGAATAGATATTGTCAATAAAACATATTTACATTCTTCTTATGTAGGGAATCAATATTCTCCATAGAAATATTGTGATTTATTGTGGGGTAAGCCCAACACCCAATGTCTAGCTCTTTCCCACAATATGAACATAGTAACCACTGCCCCAAATCCAATCCCAAGTCCCATACCTAATGTTAATAATGACATTTTTTCATCCAAATGACTTAGCCATCCCTCTTTGATATTATTACTCTTACCACTATTGCCTTCTTCAGGGTCAAATGGTGTTTTCTTTTCATTGCATGGGTTTAAGGGACACACCTGCAAGAACTTATTCTTTTGAAATGATTCTACACTGAAAGTAGAAAACTGTGTCCGTGTTGGGATTGGGCCACATAAGCTATTAAATGAAACATAAAAAAACTGCCAACGTTGATAATTTAGAGAACTCTTCAGGATTCTCTCCAGTCAAATTATTTTTGGCGAAGTCCATTTGTTCCAAAGTAGATATCTCGCTAAGTGATGTCGGTATCTACCCTTCCAATTGGTTCCTAGAAAAAATCTATGTTTGCAGGGATTTCTCCTGTAAAATTATTGCTTGACAAGTCAATTATTGTGTTTGTTGCAAGAACATATGTGAGAGTATAGTCAACTCTTTTAATGATAATGGAAAATGGTACTTCGATCTCTTGACTATCTGAAGATGATTTGATTGTAAACCCCGTGAGTCTCTCAAGATGAGAAGGTATTCCTCCACTGAATTTATTGTTGAATAAATCCAACACTTGCAACAGTGTGAGATTTGTAATGGATAGAGGAATACCACCATGGAAATTATTATAACTAATACTTAACACTTTTAAGTATTGAAACTTTCCAACATGGCGAGGGAGTTCACCTTCTAAATGCTTTTTCCTTAAATCCAGCAATTCACATGTAACCAAAGAGGCTGACAAAGTCCCAAAGAAATAGTTAGAGTGAGCTCAAAATAAATTCAAAGAATGTGGAAAGTCTATATTGCTCAAATCTCCAGTAAATGAGTTTTTTGATAAAACATACCCACTTAAATTGTTTTTGGATAAATCCAAAGTTTGTCATGAAGACAATCCACTAATATTATAAGGAATATCACCATTGATGTTGTTTTTGAATAAATCTAAATATATATAATAATGAAGACAATCCACTAATATTATAAGGAATATGACCACAGATATTATTACTACTCAAGTCTATCCAGTTAAGAAACTTTAATTGACCTATGTTATTTGTAATATTTCCACTTAAATTGTTTGAAAATAAATACAAGAATTCAAGGGAATGAAGGTTTCCTATTTATTTAAGAATCATACCCATGATGAGTCGAAGCTTTCTTAATCTTGTAATGGTTTTAGGTATGTTCCCTGTGAGCATGTTTGAATTAAGATTAAGAAAAGAGAGATTACTGCACTTTCCTATTTGGAAAAGGATAGAACCTGAAAAATCACCATGAGGACAATCATAAGGAGGACTATTATCATAATTATATTAGTTGGGCCTATAATCACATAGGCCAGAGATTGAAAGATGAATAATTTCCCTTAAATTACCCAACTGAGGTGGTACATAGCCCGACAATCGATTGTTCCCCAAAATTAAAGACCCGAGGGATGAGCAGTTTCCTAGAGAAAGAGGAATAATGTTCTCCAATTTGTTAGAACTTAGATCCAGGGTCTTTAGGTTCTGTAGCAACCCCAATTCAACTGGAATTCTTCCACTGATGTTGTTAGAACTTAGATCCAAGGTCTTCACCTTCTGTAGCAACCCCAATTCAACTGGAATTCTTCTGCTCAAGTGGTTGCCACTAAAGTCGATTGATGACAACCGACTACAATTGCCCAGTGCCGGAGGGATGTGACCACTTAATGAGTTCCCAGATAAGTCAAGATCAGATATACTTCTCATCAAACCTCAGGTGTAAGGGATTGAACCATCGAATCCATTCCCTCCAAGCCACAACTCTTTGAGTGATGTGTAGTTGCTCAGAAAAGTTGGAATACTTCCACTCAAATGATTAAAGCCAAAGTCGAGGTGCTCCAACTTGACCAGACGACCAAACTTGGATGGCATGGTCCCATTCAAGGAGTTAAATGAAAGGTCGATCCATTGAAGTCCTGTGCAATTAGACAATGATTTCGGAATAGATTCTTCAAGCCCATCATTAAAGTTGAGGTTAAGTAATCTCAGCGCTTTAAGGTGCCCGAGTTCAGGCGGAATTACTCCTGTAAAATTATTACCAAAAAGATTCAACGTCTGCAATGAAGAAAGGATGCCAAGATAAGGCGAGAGGGTACCTCCCAATTGTAAGTTAGGATCCAAATAACCATTATCGGGTATGGAAACTTGAAGGGTTATGGAAATAATTGTTCTAGAGTGTTGGGTGCAGTGAATACCATACCAGGAGCATACGTCCTTTGAATTCTGAGCTGTCTAGTTGCACAACCTTCCAGATGGATTGCTTATGATATGATTTTTAAAGGAGAGAAGAGCATCCAAGTCCCTTTCATAGTCACCTTCCTATAGTGCATTCCATCCATTCCAAACAAAATGTTGAGATTTAGAATAGGGATGATCATCTTCGGGATGATTATGGGAATACCAGGTCCAGCTTGAATGATTAATAGTTGTCACAGCAGCAGCAATAAGCAAGCAAGGGAGCATCATCATGATATTATGTTCCATTTCTCCCTCTTTGAAACCCAAATTCCCTTCAAAGTTTATGAGTTATGTAGCTAAGAATAGCGCTAAGGAGCATCATCATGATATTACAAGTTCCATTCCTTGAAACCCAAATTCTTCAAAGTTTATGAGTTATGATATATATAATATATATATATATATATATATATATATATATATATATATATATATATATATATATATATATATATATATATCAATTCATATGGAAAAGATAATATATTGTTACCTCCACATGATTTTACTTCATCAAGTGATGATGTATTGATGATGGTGTGTACTTAGGCTCTTCATTAGAACTTTTCTCCCTGTAAAAAGTTACTCTTTATCTCTTTCCAAATCACGCTTTTAAGGAAGGTTTGGCATCTGCTAATATTATTTGCTTTGTAACCATGATTCTCGCAGGCCACTTTTAAGCCGTGGTGTGATAAGTTTGCATCAGGTCTAACTGTTAGAGTGCTTAACTCTTTCTAAAGAAAGGAAAAATTATTTATTCCTCGAACCTCTAGAAGGGAACTTCTAGAAGGATGAGATGGCATTCAAATGGTTATCTGGACTGGCTTTCCTAATATTTGGGATCATTCCTATCCGGCAACTATTCATTCTATCTTTTTGAGGGGATTTTCATGGAAAATGTTAGAAGCAAACAAGCAAGAGATTTATTGGAGAATTAGTGATGAATTGTGTAAGGACTGGTTACAAATGCCTAGAGAACCTAAATAGTTTCATCAAAGGTGGTGACTTTCTTCATGCAAGGAGAAAGTGTGTGTCGTATCCAAGGGCCATCGAAAGGAAAGCCAACATCATGCTCAGTTAATCTTTAAGCTTATCAATATGATACAATAATGTGCCCTTTCCCATAAAGTTAGTTTCACTTTATTGTATAACCCTTGATCATATACATAGATTGACTCAAGAATAGATTGTGTTTCCTTCACTTCCAGCTTTGGTTTGTATTGTTTTGATTTTAACTATACGAGAGCACCGAAATAAGCAGAGCAACAAAGACCAAGGAAAACAATCATAAGGTATGTTCTTTGATCTTGCCTCCTAGCATATTCAATAGTTAAAATCTAGGGAAAAGAGTATCATTCTATTTTCTTTGTTCTAGATCTAGGTGGATCTAGGAGATCGGTTTGTGTCCCAACTTCATAGATTTATCCAATAACAAAATTCATGACGACCGGAATCGAACCTGCATTATTCGGGATTGCACCAAAGCCTTCTTTGCACGGCTCCTCGGCTTTAAGCCTCCTACTGTTCTTCCATCGTTGATTGTTACTCTTGAAGGTAAGACAATCCAAGTTGAAGTGGAAGTTTTCATTCTCCCCTTGATTATAATCTTGTGCTTTACTAGCTGGATAGATTCCATGCGCGATGTTGTGTCAACACTTTTCCATGTAGCACGCTTTTCTCTCATCAAGGAAAGGTTGTTACTGCTGACCAACTTGCCTTATTTAATTCAGATACTCGTACTGGTAACGTGCCGTTTATTGCTAAAATCCCATCGGGTTATGAGAACATCATTGTAGGCCTTTTAAAAGACTCTTCGCTAATGGGTACTTTCCCCATTCCTTCACCCGATGTTCCACACCCGCCGTACAGCTTATCAACATGATCTCCACCATACCTCAAGAACTTCCTGTGTCTTCCGACCATTGGATAGTCCCTGATCTTGGAGACCCTGTTTGTTTCGGTGATGTTATGTCGTTAAGTCTGGTTGAGTTTTCTTATCAAGCTATTCAATCGACGAATCGTTCTCCTCCTTGTCTCTGTGATATGTCTCCCGGTCCATTTCACGTGATCTTTCCCATTGATGATATGATCATGTTTTTCATGGAGGACACACCTTGGGATGATGGCCATCATCATTCCATACTCTCTTTTCTGGAACAACAGACTTTCGAGAACTACCAACGGATTTCGCCCCCGTCAACCGTTGTCGTCATATCGAATCGCTCTCGATCTGCCATTACGATGCTGTCCGGCGGAACCTCGGCATTATCTCTCCCACTCCCATTGACATACCGCCAACTCGATAGTTGAAAATGTTCATATTGGAGCTTCGTTCTCTCCGCATGAAATTGTCATCTATACCTCCCTGTTCAAAGAATTCGCGATATCCTCATACCGAGTTACAAAGAGACGCCTCGTATCGACCCCGCAATTGTGGTACATGAGATAAAGACATACCTCGGAGCTAAACATAACCGTAAGAGCCTACGCCCGGCATTAACGCACGAAGCAGAAGCATACCGCTTGAGGTTGAAAAACTTAAAGCCGGTTTTTATTTATCCCGTGGCTTTGATAGAGTGGGTTTCCAACCCCGTATCGATTGACTAGAAAGGTGGTAGTATTTGTGTATGTGTTGATTATAGGATATTAACAAAGCTTTTCCAAAGACAACTTCCCAACCCCTTTCGTCAACCAGATAGTCGATGACCGTGTCGCGGATTGAAATCTTCTTCCATGGATGGTTTCTTCGCTATAATCAAATTAACATATCTCTCGGCTTTCGACCAAAATAAAATTGCTTTTATTTGTCCTTGGTGTACTTTTGCCTATAGAAACTTCCTCTCGATCTTTAAACGCTTAGCCGACGCTTCAACTTGCCATGTTCATGCTTTCAAGGCGATATAAAGCATATCGCTCAACCTTATTTGGATGATTTACCGACTCATTCTTTACGTCGAGTCAATCACCCCAATCATTTCCGAGCGATTTTCGTTCGTTGTCGGTTATATCGTATTCGCTTAAATCCTCATAAATGCGCTTTTTTGCGTAGAATCCGGCCAAATTCTAGGCTTTATTGAGCCACGGCCAAGTGGATCCAGAGATCCTCTTAAGGTTGAGGCTTATCTTTAATCTCCACCTCCTCCTTTCTACCCCGCGCCGCCAGTTGCAAAGTTTGTATGGGAAAGAAAACTTTCTTCGCCGCTTCATCCCACTATGCCGAGATTACCGTGGTTTTACGCTGATACTAAAGAAAAGATTCAAAGTTCGCCTCGGGGATACCGCAGGTAATAGCCAACAATGCTTTTGAGGCTCCTTGAAGCGTCCCTCACAAGAGCTCCACTTCTCTTCCCTCGACATAGTCAAGGATTATTTTCTTTATCTTGCTGCCTCGCAGTATACGTTAAGAACCAAAGACCGAATACAAAAAGTGCACCACAATAGATATAGAAGAACAATATAGAAAAACACCACTTCTTTATTATATCAAACCCGGTAGGAAACACCATACAATGGATCCTATTATGGAAGTTCACTTGCCTCTTTGAGGGGGTATTCCTCCTATTGAGCTACCGCCCAAATACAATACTTCTCTTCATGTCTCATTACATTGCTTTGAACCCTTTATATATTCTACCATCACCTAAGAACATTCTAGAGGAGGACCTTCTAGAAGTAGAACCTCTAAGATCCTCTTACATTTATTATATCTAATTACCTATTTATTATACCTCCAATCCAAATTATAGTGGGTCTTATTTAAATATTGACATAAGTGGGACCTAGTCCAATCTTTACTGAATGACCTCCACACTCATGGCCCTCGCCCCCCACCACCTCTCCTTCAGCTACATGCGATACCATCGGCATGGTTCTCATTCAAGAGGATGATCCACACGATGAACATAAAGCATATTTATTACTTGAGTTGAAGTCTCCACATCCTCAAATCGCATCGAATATTATTGAAAAACCGCTTCATGCCATTCAAGACGCTCGGCACGCTTTCATGATTATATTCCTTCAAGGAAAATCCATACTTCTCATTGCAACCCTATGCAACATATATTTACACATCAATTGCTAGGGGCAAATACTCCAAATGGATTGTCATACCCAGGAGTTTGACTTGGAATTCGATCGTACCAAGTCTAAGAAATCCTTAGTTTTTTCTCGCCAATATGTGATTTTCCTCACTACTGCGCAGCGCAGGATTCGTCAACTGATGAATTTTCCTTATTAAATAATCGGTTTTATATTTGGTATGGAAATATCATTATATATCTCCAAACCCGAACTTTCCAGCCCGATATTTCTAGTATAGATCATCATCATATACGATATCAAGATCATCAATACATTATCCTCAGAGACACTCTTTACCGTTGAGGCATCGACTCTGTTTTTCGACGTTGTCTCACTTTTGATGAAGCCGAAAGCCCTCAATGATTTCGCTATTCCAAATCAAGTGGTGGTCAGGTTCCGGTATGCTATCGCTAGAAGATCTTACTACGCCAGATATTTTCGCCTTCTGTTTAATCACCGACACCGCCATTCGTGAATAACATAGCCCCGCCAATCTACAATCAGAAAATCGATCTTGCTCCTCTTCATCTTGTGGTCTCAGCTTAACCCGGTAAAACAACATTGATTTCATGATTACGTCACCTCTACCTCGCTTGGGGCATGGTTACATCATCGAAGTGGATTACTTTACAAATGGTCAAGGTGATGCCAACATAAGCATCGAAAGATCCTAACGTTGTTTTTTTAACCATGTCATAGTTTACTTTGTGTTCCCGCTATCGCTATCGACCATCACTTTAGTCATTTTCGAAATTTTATATGTTTGAACTTACTGAGAAGTTTGGTCTTCGTCATGATAACTCAACGACCTATTATCCACAAGATAATGGCTAGGTCGAAGAAATCAACAAAGTTCTTATGTCCGCTCAACGGATGATAGGAATTCATAAAACAAGATGGCACACAATGATGTTGTTTTCTTCATATTGTGGGCATATCTACATCCGCTAAATCACATCGGTTTACTTCGACAGTCTATGGTGTGGAATTCATTCTTCCTATAGAATGTGATATACCTTCTCTAAAACTAGCCGTAGAACTTCTCCCAAACACCTCTACCGAAGAAGAATGTCTATTGTATTTGATGCTGCTGAACAGAAACTCGACGTGATGCCACTCTAGTAATAAAGCCTGTGGAACGCGGTTACATGCCAGCATGGCCAAGTATGTCGTTTCCTGTTTTCCAAGGTGATCTTGCCTTCTGCGAACAGATCGTAGATACTAGGAATGTAAACTCGAACCACGTGTGGAGGTCCCTATATTAGTTCTCCCAGTTTTGGAAAAAGGAGAAAAGAGTCGGTCGACATGATGGTATCCCTTGATACCTGGAATGGGTTAAATGAAGAATTACTTGCATAAATTATTGCACAAGTACTTGTATTTTATGTATCACTTAAAAGTTATTTATTATTTTTCCATCCGTCTCTCGCCTCTTATGTGACGCTGCGTTTGATCGCCGTGATGTCGAAATTTCACCCCTATATTGGTTTCATCGATGGTGTTAGTCAGAGGTAATTCTAACCTGTTCAGGCTTCCGGCAGTATGTAAAATCTATGTCTCAACAAAGTAATCCTATATATTACCAGGTGTATGTTCAGAAGCACCAATAACACTCTTCTGCGAGAGCCGTTATTGAATTATTGGTTGATGCTATCTCACTTAATCTGGCCATTTGGTTGTGCTGCATTTGGATTCACGTACCAGTACTACGTGCCTAAGCACATCATTCTGAGTCCTACTCTTTGTTACGGGTGTATTTGCTAATTTGCCTCTTGGAAATCAATATTTTAATCGCCACGAATATCAACATATTCCTAGATGTCCTAATACATTAACAGATGCATTAAGACTATGTATTGGTATTTTAACCATTTATAAATCAAACACATTAAAATTCACACATTATAAAGTAAACCGTAGAAACCATTTGTATATATAACGATCGGGCAGAGTTTGTTTTACAAAAAGTCGGTCCCCAAGACCCAATATCAAAAAATTGAGTTTATAGGCTTCTGCCAGCGTGACATCATGGATGACGTTCATCATGAACACATGATCTCCTTCTAAGAACCGGACACTTGAAAGCAGCTGATCCATAGTCACGATAAGGATCCCTACAAGGTGTATACACCAATGATCAGGAACTCTCTTCCAGTCATATCCTGAATGTCCGGCCAGCTTTCAAATTTGCCCTAACAATTCGATAATCTTCGCGATACTGCGGTGTTGCTGGCCATACCTTCCCGCCGGGCCGGATATGATAGCCACCACATGGTCCAAACATCCGTTAGTCAAAACATTTCGTTAGTCTTTGATAAATATATATATATATAAAAAAAACATTTGAATAAATAAAAATTCAAAAACATTTAACAAAGAGAAAATGCGTGTACTTCTTACCAAGGTCTCCCACTGAAAGGCCCTTAGGCAGTATTAACTGGATTCTCCTCGAAATCCGTTCCATTACAAGCGAAGCCATCACTCATCAACATCTGGGTTTGAAGTTAGTCAAAGAAAATATCGTCATCTTTGACGATTGGTCCCGCCACGTGCCAGGCCATGAGCCAACAACATCTCAACATTCTGGACTGACCCGAAGTTCCATCAACCTGTAGTCTCAGTAGTGGGATCCTCTCGAGGAAGAAGGACACCGACAAAGATCCATAACCAAATTGTTTCAATTCCCCCCGCCAATATTTGGTTGATTTCTTTATTTGATCATTGCAGTACAACATCCGGGCCGCTGAATAATATCACTCGAGGTCAAAAGGACACTCGGACGGAGAAGGAAGTGAAGGCTTCAGGAATAGCCATTTAGAGCGCAACTCCCAGACATCCGAGCTATAGTGAAAAGTATGGTACGAAGGGTTAAGTCTTGTACTCCCCCGATAGCAACTTTTCCCTTTTTCCTCTGTACACAGATTGATTGCATCACCATCTTTAACCACCTGCCAATGCACAAAGCAATGATACACTCCGTGTCAGGACAATCCAGCCAAGAAGTGTGTATGTCCCCACCACGCCGGATAATGAGCCCAAATTGAATTATGTTGATCTCGGGGTCCACATGCATGGACTGTGAATTCAAAGAATCGACTTGGGCTCCCATGCCCGATACTAAGTATATTTTAAGAGCCTGTCAATCTCTCAATGCCTATGGTGGGAGGATGATTTTCGACATTTGCTTTATCCTCTTCATGTTCTCGTTATCTCCACTCGAGCACCATGTTTATGGATATTTATCTGCACAAGGAACATAAAAGAGGATTAATGATTTTATTCATGATTCTGACTTTCATTGGCAAATTTTTAAAAAGCTGAGTTCAAGGCTCTCGCAGACTCATCACAGAACACTCGCAGGCCTAAGGCTCACTCTATTTAGAAAGCATCATTCTCCGCAGGGTCCGTATAATAATGCTCGAGAATGCTACAATGCAATGTATTCAAATAACTTGAAACTTAAAAATCAACCAATGAAATTCAAAATTTAAACCAGAAAAATGTCAGAATGAAGAGCTTACCTTAATGATTTGGAAGATTCAATATCGGAAGATTCCATCGGAAGGTAAGCTCTTAATTCCATGTAAGGTCTTTGAGTCCATTTGAAAGTCCCATTGAGTCGACTATCCGCAGCTATCCATTCTTCTGCTCGGCCTTCCTATGTCCGCCAAATTCATAATGCCCGATGCTCGTTTCTTCACCTTCAAACTCTATTACTCATTTCAGGTCATTGATGGGGAATAAGGCCCTCTTGGTGATCTAGCGTTTTGTTCCACCACTCTGCCTCATTATCCGAATCACACTGAAATTGTTTAGTACCTTGGAGCTTCAGATTCCTCAATGGTAAGTTTCCCACTTCTACAATGGCTTACATCATTGACCCCGACGAAGATTCCGGCTTGGATGTTCGAAAATCAACTCCTTGGTCTGCTCTATTTATCGCATTTATGAAAAATCGTATCCGGCCTGTACATCAGTCATATTTCCACTGTTACTGGTTACTAATGATCGGGTAATCAGTGGTTTCTCGCTTATGTTCGGGACTTCAACACATGTAATCACATGGTTAGATTTGTACTAAATAGGGATCGGTAAGAAGACCCAGGGTTAAGTTTTCACTCTTATGAATACTTTTCCCAGGTTGCGATGGAGTATGTATAATTAATGACACATAGATCCATTGTTTATCTGGCTATTTCATCCCTTATTTGAAATTTCTGCATAGATCCACAGTATTCAGTGGCTATACCTATTTTGATGCATGGATCCACAAGTATGATTGGTGGCCATGACCTCGCTTTTGGCGATGTCATCGCCCTATGATCCGAAAGCATGTGGAATACCCCGAATTGCTGGCAAGGATATTTTGTAGATGCTTGCAATGCAGTGTTCCAATTGATGCTCTTATTTCTATCATGTGTACTATTAAAGTCTATCTACCACACGTCCCAACCTCACTGAGTACTTCTTTGTTACCCATGATTTTGGTCATCATGATGATGTATTTAGTATGCGTACCGTGCCCTCTTCATTAGCACTTTCTCTTGAGAAAAAGTTACCTTTATCTCTTTCAAAAAATCACAAGCCACCGCTATAATCAGAGGGTCGCTAATACATTTGCCTCATGATTCATGATTCTCACAGGGTCACTTTTAAGACAAAAGCGAAGTTTGTAATCAGGTCTAACTCTAGGGTGCTTAACCTTTCTAAAAAAGATAAAGATTTTGAACCTTCTAGAAGGGAATCTTCTAGAAGGATGAGATGGTATTCAAATGGTTATCTACACCGGCTTTCCCGATATTTTGGGATCATTCCTATCCAAGTAACTAATTCATTCTCTCCTTATATATTGAGGGGATTCTCATGGAAAAGGTTAGAAGCAAACAAGAAAGAGATTTATTGGAGAATTTGTGAAAGAACCTGCAGGAAGGACCGTTTACAACAACTAGAGAACTCCAACAAGTCTATCAAAGGTGGTGGATCTTCTACGCAAGTAAGGTGTGTGTCGTAACTAAGGGCCACAGCGCGGAAGTTTGCAACATCAAGGTCATTGTAATTGCTTTCAATATGATACAGTAATGTGTTCCTTTCCCATAAAGTTAGTTTCACTTTATCATGTTCCTGATCATGGCACATGGATTAATTGTTGAATAGATCGTGTTTCCTTCACTTCGATTAGTTTGATTTGTTTTGATTCGAATATACAAGCAAGAGCACCGGAGCCAAGCTAAAAGCAACAAAGACCCGCTAAGTTTTATCTTAATGTATGTTCTTTGATCATATCTTCTATTATATTCAATAGTTAAAATCTAGGAAAGAGTATCATTATGTCTTGCTTTGTTCTGATCCAGGTGGATCTAGGGAGATCGGCCAGTCCACTACCATTTATCCAATAACACCTATATATAAAGTTGGAGGCAATGATGTGGAAAAGAAACACAATGTGTATGGAAAAGGTTGGTGGTGTCACCAATTGCAAGAGTCTTTACATTTTATATATAATTTATGCAATCCAGCACACCTAAATAGCTAGTTGGTGAACTCAAAGGCTAAATACACGAAATAATCCTTAAAGAATATATTAAATTTTATTATTGATTAAATGAAATAAACCATTGAGCTTCATTTATAAGTTAATATTTTATTTTATGTTAATCACTTAAGTGGAAATCAGTTAACTATCAAAGCACTTTAAATATACTAGGTAAATGTAAAAGTGTCACATAAACGAATGTTCTTTATATTGCTAGAAGTTAATGATTGAAATCACAGCCATTTATTTTGTGTGACTACTAAGAATATTCCAGCCATATTTAATCCTATCCATAGAAAACTTATTAAGCACTAAACCCCTATTAAATCTGCCCATTGTCAATAGGTGTACGCCTTTCGGCGTAACTAGCACAGCCACTCAAAACCGTGGCTAACTATCTAATGGATAACTATCATTCCGTTCATATTATTTAATGTGGCTGACATATTGTGACTATGCGCGTGCTGGATGAATTTAATGAAGAAGGTTGAAGCATTCCAAAAGGCTAGTTTCCCAGATATTTCTCATCTCATTCTTCTTCATGGTCAGAATTTCTTCGATCCCCTTCCGCTGCCCTACGACAAGTTAACATTTCCTTCTTCAACCATGAGAAGCCTTGGATTGTCCAGAGAAAGCGGTTGTACAGTTCTATGATCGAAACCCATACTGGCTCAGGCTTCAATGGACATCTTTCCTTCAGTATCCATTGTCAAGCAAACCCAATTGCAGTGGCATATTTTTCTAATTTTCCTTATATTTGCAGTCTTCTTTGCTTAATTTCTTTTTTGTCACAGGTCGAATTTCCTATACAAAAATAGAGCCATACAATCATGGATCAGAGCATAAATGTCAATTTGGGGTTTATTATTCATTCAAGAACAAAGATAAAGATGTAGACAGAGAAAATAAAAACTAACCTCTGGTTTTTATATATGAAACCCTGAAACTTGAAATCTTTAAATTATGTCCATTAAAACTTAAAACGAGGGATGACTACCTGTGCATTGTGGCGATGAGAAACCTAAACCAAACAAATTTTTGAAGTGTAGGTTATCCATCTTAATAAACTTCAACGAATTTGTTACTTGAGTGAAAACTCTCATTTGGATATTAAATCCAAGGTAAAATATTCAATACGACTCATGGATGTGCAACAAAACCTTGCTCATAATCAAATGATTAGCTAGGAATCGAATATTAGGATTGTCACGAGACAAATCCGGGCAGTAATGAAAAAGAATCTTAAATATCAATCTCAGGATTTGCATTGTATTCGTAAACAGAGGTAAAAACATGCTTGTTATCGACACCTGCCATTCTACTTAAATGGGAGCCAATGTGCTTCACCTTCATAAAAACGTGGCCACTACCCATTACAAAAGAAGGTGGCTAGGTCACACCTATCAATTTAGCATTGTTTTAAGTATAATCAAATCTTAATCATTGAACGTGGCAATCTAGTGGTGAGTAAGTAATTTTTTAATCTTATTTAGTAAATGTGAAAAATTAATCACATAAATGTATGTCTATAAATGAGTGGAAGTTAATTTATCAAAATCTCATCCATTGATTTGAGAGGACGACGAAGAATATGCCAACATCTTCAATTTTTAGCCATTAGATTATAACTTTAGATTAAAAGGTAATTAATTGTGCCCATTGTCAATAGGTGTACGCCTTTTGGCACAATAAATTATTATAAATTATATAATAATTTTTTTATATATAATTTATTATAAATTATATAATTGAAAGTCAGTGAGTGCATATCAATTCCGTCCTGCTCTTTTCCATGGTCTTTGCGGAACAATAATTCATAGAAATTGACCGTGGACAAATGGGCGTAGAAATTGACCGTATCAATTGAGTGACTTGAATTGAAAGTCCGTGAGTGAGAGAGGAAATAACATCGAAAATAGGTTGGTGGTGTCACGTTAATTGAGAAAAAACAACACGATATTTAAATAAGTGTAGCCTGCAATAAACCAATAATAGAAATATGATACGAGAGTCTCAAAATAATTCT